>LOEQ01000274.1:1795248-1805639 GCA_001685075.1 Bramus lutescens
TTTTTTTTTTTTTTACAAAACTGGTCTTTACTCTTTTGTGTTTAGAGAACCATCTCTTTGAGGTATTTAATTATAGAATATGGTATTATTTCTAGGACAAATCCACTGAGTCCATGTATGAAGAATTTTGTCTTTGTTATTGAAGTCATAGGATGTAAAATTTGATCCTTTCATGATTCCTCTCAAGGGTTTCCAGTTCATTGGCAAGGAGGAATTACTTGGGGCTGCCCTGAACCATGTCAGGAGCTTTGCACTGGATGAGATGTGTTTCTGTAGGAAGTTCCTGCTCACTCTTCATCCACCAAACTATCCACCACACCACTCTGGGGTCGTAGGCGCGAATGCAAATAAACTGGGTTTGTCCACTCCCTGATCTTTAGGTTGTTGGTGAAAGGGAGGAGCAACGTTGGTAAACTCAGACACAGGAAGCTGCAGCTGAGTTCAGCTGATACAGTGGACTGAGCTAGGGAAGGGGCTGGTGTGAGCAAGTGACATTCTGAACTGAGAGTGAGTTATTTCTTATTTTATTTATTCATTTATTTTCAATTTTGTTGTTTTGGAGATTGAACATAAGGACCTCACACATGCTAAGCATACCCCTGCCTTGGGCCAAGATTTGAAAAGTAGGAAAGAGTTGAAGTGGATAAAGCAACTTTATCAGAAAGGACAGCGATCTTGGGTGTTGAGTGATGCAGGATGTTTGAGGACTGAGGGCATCATAGCTCTAGAGGAAGGTCTGTGCAGGGCTGCGGAGTCAGGGGGGCCCATTCTGAGGGCAGAAGATGCCGATCAGGCATTGGCAAGTCAAGAAAGGAAGGGTCTTCACCTTCAGAACAAGGGTTCTCCATGGGAAGTAGGGACTGGGGATGAGGTGACTGGAAGTCAGCGGGGTGGTGACAGTCTGCTGTGCAGGGGCCATCGTGGATGCCACAGAGTGGGGGCAGCTGCTCTGGTCAGACAGCTCCTGCAGTACTTGAAAGAAACAAGTCTCGCTTTTGAAGGCCTCAGAGTGGGTTTCAGTCCTGCCTGGAAGACAGGTCCATATCTGTTGTGTTGGGAAGTGAAGATGGTTCTCCCGCAAGGGATCCCTGCAGCCTCCTGTTGTTGACACTGGGTCACAGGTCACAAACTGGTACAGGAAGTCTAGTGTTCTCAACAAGGCATGGGTATGCTTTTGAAAGATTGCTTTAATCAGTGGCACAGATGATTCTTAACGCTTTCTAGCTGCACTTCTTGCTAGTTGTTACACTGGAGTGAAAAGTTGTGGTGCAAGTGTCTAAAAGCAAACACAACTTGAAATATTTGTTAGTGCAGAGGGCTTCTGGGCCCGTGTGGTAGCCACAGTCTGCACTTTAGGCATCGAGGTGATGCTGCTCCAGCTGTGCTCCTGGTCAGCTGTAGCCAGCACTGCTCTTCAGAGGTGCCCATGACTGACAGATGACTGACGGGTCGGTACCTGTGCCGGTGCTCATGTCCTGTGTGTAGCAACTGTCTGTCAGTGTGCCTCTGCTGAAGCAAATGTGACCAGGTGTGAGAAATAATGCCCGAAGTCTCCCTGAGTCTGTTTGAAGTGCCTGTTTTTCATGTAGGTCTCATGCCACACCAGCCAGAAGAGGCTCTTGCAAGCTGCAGGTGCTTGTTTGCTTCAGCAGACAGCAAAGTGTGTCTTTCATATTTCATCGTTCTCTATTCCTGTCTCATTTTATTATTGGCTTTGTTATTTCCTTTGTGCAAGGAAAATGAACTGTTTACCGGCAGATGGCAGTCATCCCAGGAGGTAATTTTTCATGCCTATCTGTGCAGTAGTAAAAGGGAAGGTATGTAGGGGTCGCCTCTGTTTTTGAAAGTGCACTCTCAGGTCTTGGTATGTGTCAGTGGGAGAAGAGTGAAGTAGGCGCAAGGAGATTGTTTGCTGGAGGAGCTGTCACTAGGTATCCAGCTGTTCATACCCAAATAATCACACAGAAACTGTATTAATTCCAACATTGCTTGGCCAGTGACTCTAGCGTATTCTTAGCTAGCTCTTACATCTTAAATTAACCCATTTCTATCAGTCTGTGTATCACCATGAGGCTGTGGCCTACTGGTGAGGTTCCTAAGGTTCCAGTGTTGTCCTTCTCCTTTGGCAGATACATGGCATCTCCCTGACTCCGCCTACTCTTTATTTCCTACCTGGCTTTACTTTGCTAAGCCATCGGCTGAAACAGCTTTATTCATCAACCAATGAAAGCAACACATAAACAGTAGGACATCCCACATCATGCACAGACATGGGACCAGGTGATTCGGGAGGCCTTGCTTCACCCTTGTAAATACAAACATCCTGATAGTGTCACCTGCCTCGCTGCTGTTTTCAAACTGTGCTCTGTTCTTGGAAAAAAGATTCCCATTCCTTTTGTGATGTGACAACTTTAGTGTGTAATTAAATCAATATTGCAATCTTGGCAGTTTATTATCTCGAACGCTGGTGTGGGCCTGTAATCTTTACACTTGGGAAGCAGAGGCAGCGAAATCACTGCAAGTTTGAGTCCTGCCTAGCTTGCTCAGTGAATTCCATGTCAACCAGGGCCCCAAAACAAAAGAAACCTCAAAATAAAGGAAAGAAGGAAGGAAGGAAGGAAGAAGAAAGAAAATAGTGTTGAATTGGTAATTGGGAGAGCTGTTCCTGTTCAGGTATGGCCTTCTCTGCGGAGTAGTTATGCTCTACTGTGCTCTAATGGAAGAATTGTACTGTGAGCTGCTTCCTAACGCCATTTCCAGGACTGTCTGCTTCAGAGGAAGCATTTTTACCTGAACCTTTATCATGTGTCTCTGACTTTATTTTATAATTAATAAGGATATTATCAGTGGCCTCTTGGTTTTGATGTCTGCTTTTTTGCCTTTTCTCCACTGCAAACTGCTTGCATAAGTATGTGAGGTGTTTTGCTCATGCCCTACCCCATATGTTCCTCACAGGGGGTCTAATTAGCTGGGAGATGGGCCAGTTTTGCTGCATTCCCAAGACACAAAGAAATGCCTGTGTCTGGGTTAACATGGTCCCAGCTTCTTAATGACCAGTTGAACTTAACTTTTGATTCATTACAAAGTTAAGGAACACAGTTGAAGAAAAAGAGACTAATTGGTCCAAAAGTATTACCATGAAGGAACTGTATACATGAAGTTAATCAGGTAACGGTTGGGGTGTAGCCAGGTGGCAAAGTTTGCTTAGCCTGCACGAGTCCCTGGATCCAGTCCTCAGCTTCGGGGAAAACCAGCTCTTGCTCTTGTTTCTGTGATAGACCTATTCCAAAACTACTGTTGGTCGCTAGTACACTGACATATTTCAAACTAGTGATTGAGTCATTTGTTAGTGAAGGGGAGGACATTCCTCAGATGAGGACACTGATAGGTTTAAATCATTTATTGTAGCTTTGGGCATCAGAGGTTACAGCACATCAAAAGGGCTTCTTTCCGTACTGCTGCTCCAAGACTAGCCATGTCCACTTCCGCTCACTCTTACCCTGAAAGACAGGGACAAACAAATTTAGTTATAGAGCTAATTGGCATTTCTTGTGATTCGTGAATTGGTGCAGATAGAGATCCTGTGGCTGTGGAGTAGTGACTATAAGGAGGGAACACGGGGGCTGGGTTGGCAGGGTGAGCTTGCTTCCCATGGTAAGGGTCAAGAGTGTCTCTTAGAGAGTGGTTCTTACTGCACTGCTGCACAGGGACCCGAGTCTCTTGTTTTCCGGAAAACCTTGAGGCCTGCCACCCTCCTTACAGTTCCTCTACATGATGTGAATTTATGTGAGTATTATGTGTCTGTTAGCTGATGTGACCTCATTTTGTGCTATACCCAAAAGGGTTAGTTTTCCTTTTTGTATGAGTCACTCACTTGGACATTGTTAGTTAAACCAAGAACAGTAGTAGTCTGAGAGTGTATGGGTCCATATTTGTTGCCATAAGGACAAGGGGGGCATATAATAAATACGGAACAATTTTTTTGGGGGTGCAGTTAAAAAAGAGAGAGTTTGCTAAGATTTAGATACTGCGTGTTGGGCTGCTATAGCTTTTGAGGGAAAGCTTTTGTTAGTCTCCTGTTTCTCTTTTACATCTGATTTTCACTATGTTCATGTAAGTGTGGGTGCAACTCAGAGACTAGGCGATTGTAAACCCCTGGAAGTAGGTGCTGGGAATTAAACTTGGGTCCTCATGTGCACTCAGCATGGAACCTCTCTCTTGGGTTAGTTGTTTTCACAGCACTTCTACTTGGCTAGCTCACACTAACCTTTGCTTATTTGCATTGCAGTTGGTTGAATTCCTCTTCCCTGTAGCTTGGAGGCTCTTTTGAGGGATGAGGTTTGTATAGTTTATCATTAATGTTTAGGTTTCAGGATCTTATCAATAAATATACAGTGAAACATTTGTTGGTTTTAATTGTTCTATAGGTCTACGAGAGCTTAGTCCGTAAAGTGTTTGCCATTGCATTCTGATGCCCCAAGTTACATCTCCAGAATGTGCATGGTAGAAGGAGAGAACTGATTCTATTTTATTAGGTGATATTTTTGGGAACAGCACTTTGGGGTTCTTTATGTTATTTATATAGCTCAAAGAATTTGGGGGTTTTGTACTGTGAGTTTTCCAGAAAGTTTGAATGATGTTTTCAAAATGTGTTCCCCAAATCACATGTGACCCCAGCAAAGTCCTATGAGCTGCTTGTGTATGGAGACGGTCCGAGCCCACCTTCACCTGTTTTAGATGGATGCCATATTATGGGCGGGATTCTTCTGCCTAAGCAGTTTGCAGACTCTGAGTCTGCTCTGCTCGAGTTAGTGTCTGAAGATGTTGAGGGTATTGCCCAGCTTCACACAGCTGATAGAGAAACAGAGTACACGGGGGAGGGGAGCAGCTGCGAGTTCCCTGTGCTTTGCTCTGCACCTTTTTCTGCCAGGCATGGCTAGGGTGACTGTTGTCCTCTCCAGCCTCTTTATGCATCACAGCAGTTGGCAGAGTTGGGATGCATCTTGTCTCACAAAGACGGTTTCCTGTGGACTAAGTTTGCGACGTGCAATCATGGGAAATACATATTGAAGAAAGTCCTCAATTACACAATGTACTGCTTGCACATTCATTGCTACTTTTAAGTTAACACCTATTGGAAACTCTAAATTCTTTCCAAAAGGTTTAAAATTTGTTATGGGATTTGATTTGGAATGTGTTGATAATTTGATTGTAGGATTTTCAGGGAACTCAGCTATAAATATGGTGTAAATTCTTTCTTGTTTTGCTTCCTTTTCAAGGACTCAAAATGTAGTCACATCCATCTTAGAAGTCTATGTTGACTGGACTGGCCTTGCGCTCACAGAGACACACCTGTGTCTGGCTCCTGAGTGTTGGGATTAAAGGAATAGGACACCACGCCTGTTGTAAACAATTTCCTTGTTTATGTGCATGTTTATGTGTTTGTTTATGTGCAATAGATGGAGAAAAGCTTATGGAGAAGAAATCACAGTGTGAGTAAACTGAGTAACTGTGTGGCCTGAGTGTGCAGTGAGCCCTTAAATAGGACCGAGATGGCTGTCGGTGAAATGTACTCTGAGTGTCAGGACCACACCAGCTGCATTGTTCCACACCACTGCTCTGAAAGAAAGCACAGGATGGCATACTTCAGATTCCTGGGATGCAGTTAGTATAAGGCTGGAGAGAAGCTATTATATGTGGATATTAAATATATGGATGCCTCTTACATGATATAGAATTTCTGTCAGGCCTTCAGAATGCAGCCTGTAACAGTAAATTCCTTTGCAGATGTTACCTCACATATACCAGCATTGTAGTTTAGTCCATTTCCTTCAAGTGTCCAAAGTTGAATTAAAATGTAAGTTGCAAGTACACAGAATGGTGAACTTTAAGGTAAAGCAATAGGTGAATTATGAAATCTTATTTTTTTAAGAATAACTATTCACCTCTCAATCTTAATTTTATGTAAAGGTATTGAGAGAAAATTGTGTTGTGTTATTTAAGCCGTAGTAGATTTCAAATTGAGTTCATATCCATTCTACTCCTGTTTCTATCCCTTTGGTTAAAATATATTTTGACATTCTCTGGGCAGCCAGCCAGTTCTAAAATAACTACTTTTATCAAAACAGGTTTTTTGTGCTGTCTACATAAACTGTGAGATTGGAATCTTCATCCTTTGGACTTAATAATCTTAGGACTTCCAAGTGCTTTGACCCCTAGGGTTTGCTGACACAGGAGAAGGAGAACTAACTTCCTTCCCTTCCTGTAGTCGGAGGCTGCTCGTTTCTTTCCTGGCTTCCCAGACCCGAAGTAATCACACAGAAACTATATTAATTGCAATACTGTTTGTCAACAGCATAAGTGTATTTCTAGCTAGCTTTTACATCTTAAATTAACCCATTTCTATTATTTTGTATTTTACCTCGAGGCTCGTGGCCTACCTGTAAGGTTCTGACTGTCTGTCTCCTGGCTACATGGTGTCTCTCTGACTCTGCGTACTCTCTCTACATCTCCGTGTGGATTTTCCACTTGGCTTTACTCACTTAAGCCATTGGCCCAAAGCAGCTTCTTTATTAGCGGATGGCAATAAAACATATTAACAGCATACAGGAGGGCACCCCACATCTCCCCTTTTCTGAGGTGGTGAGCAGGAACTGAATCCAACAACTAGGAGAGAGCTGGCTTATATGCGTGCAAGCTTTACAGCCGCATTTATAGTATAAGAGACCATGCCCAAATGGGCTGAAATCTGAAAGGCTATTGACTGAAGGAGTTCCCACAGAACCTCCCCTCCCCTCCGATCTCCTCCCCTCNCCCCTCCCGTCCCTTCCCCTCCCTTCCTTCTTCCTCTCTTTCTTAGCTCCTAAATGAACTAGGCTGCCCTTTTCAAACTTTGAAAAAGCTCTTTGCAAAAAATCTTTTTATAGATATTGGTTATGGTGATTAAAAAAACAATTTATGCATACACATTCTTGTGAAAGGAAGGTAGACTCCATCCCCTCTGTTCTAGGAATGAGGTACTGGAATATCAGTTGCTAGCTAAAGGAACTTTTGATTTTGTTTTCTGTGTTTGTCACAGAAAAGAAAGATGGTTAAATATGAAGGAATCTGCCAGCTGCTGCCTCTTTGGGTTAATGCGTTTCAGCACTCTGAAATGGGGTGTTCTTTGTGCTTGTCTTGGAGGGTCACTGCAGTTACCAAATGAGGTGATTTTTAAAGTGACTGGTGTAGTACAGCCCACTACTTGTTAATAATTATATAATTGCGCATCAAAATGTATGATATGATCCTTGACTCTTACTCCTTACCTGCCCCCTCCTCCGCCATTTTGTCAATTGCTGGAAGTCATTGCTCCTCCCTCCTAAAGTATATCCTGCACTACATTTCGCTCTTCTTTCAGAGTAGCAATTCACATGCAATTTTGCCCATTGCTTCTGCAGATGCAACCACATAACCTCAAGACGGTCACTGCCAATGAGCAGGACTGTGTGGAAATGGGCAGTGTGTTTAAATAAATGTTGGTTTTCTCAAACCAGTTCTTTTTACAGAAATAATCTTCAGGTAGAATTCTTAGAATTAGTTCATTTCTCACTTTATTGAAAGACATTTCAGTTTTTTACCCTTTGTCCCCTGCACCTCCCACACCCCCTTGTTTGATGTTATAAATCAGCCCAGGATTTAAGATGAACTTCTGCATTATCGTGTCTAGGATGTAATGGCCGTGTTTTGTCTCCCAGGTATCACCCTTGCTTTGGCAGCTCGGACTGAACCCATGTAGTGTCCTCCTTGGGTTTAGGGTCTCTGCAGCTTACATGCAGAGGCTCCCCATCCTTGCACTCTTAGTGACAGGCAGCTCTGCAAACCATCAGCCCAGCCCCTTTGACTGCAGTCTCACATGTCACACCAACCTCTGCACCCAGGGGGTCTGCTTCCTGCTGATTTCATGCTCGGGCACTGTGGGCCTAATGTTGACACTGTGTCTTTCCAAACAGTGATTGTTTCCCGTCCGTGGGAGCACAGGTTGGTGTCTGAAGATGTGGGATCTGATGAGTGTCATTCCTTGCTTGCACTGAAAGCCATGCTGTGGAAACACTGGCCTACCTTGTTGAGAGCGTTGCTTGTGTGCTTGCTGTCACTTTAATACTAGGGTGCTCACATTCTTGCGCTTCAGGAGTTTATTTATATTGCAGAAGGGAAGAATCCTGAAGGCCTGATGGTCTTCATAGGGGTGGAATATAGCTCTTTTAGGGGTCAAGAAAGAAGCAGGTAGCAGGGGCTGGAGTCCTGACAGAGCCTCCTCACTGGGTTCTCTTTTCTTACTTGTGCAGTAGATCTTGGCAGGGCTGGGGCAGGTCTATGATGGATATGTGGAACTCTCGGGGGACTAGTTAAGTCAGTACTTCTGAGTGTGTAAAAGGGACAGCTCAGGCTGCTAATGACAGAACATTTAGGAAGGCCGAAAAGCATGTCCGTTTGACTACTGGGGTAGTGCTAAGGCTGGGCAGCTCAGGTTCTTAGGCTACACCTTCCATGCTGTGATAGTGCCCCAAGCTGATGGAGCTCTTTTTCTGACCCAGCTGGATTAGACTTCTTGGTGTTCTCAGCCTTGGATCCTGTACCACATGTCCCCATCTCAGCCACTGGGAGAGGGACAAGGGCTACTTCTCATAGTGGTATGCTCAGTAGAGATGTGTGATAACTAAGGAACACTTGCTAGTCATTTATATTTCATCCTGGAGGGAACATTTGAGATAAGATATGCTAATTGCGTTTAAAAACTTCACTTAACTGTTCCTACAAAATAAACACAGGACCCTTCCTGGGCCCTGCTGCAGCTCTCTGTAGAGTACCGCCTACCTTGTGTGATAGTACCGTTAGCCAACCAACCATCCAACCTATGCAGCTACCTGTAGATGCTTGCTGAACGTAAAGGAAACTTAAGGTTTGTATCTTGAGAATAAACAAGCAGTGACAACAGTCCCATGAGTGGGTGCTGAAAGAGCACTTCATATAGTAAGCTTCAAGGCATTGTAAAAATACAGACTATTTCAAGAGTCTGGTTCTTGTTCTGTTGAAGCCCAGTTGAGACCATTCTCCTGCCTCAACCCTATGAGTGATGGGATAACAAGTGTGTGCTCCCCTGCCCGGCATGCAACTTTTCTTTGATGTTGTGATGCTTAGAAGTCTGGACATCTGGACGTCCTTCAGCTTGACACTGGCCTTGACTTGGAGTAAACTGGACCTTCTAACAAACACCACTTCCTCTCAGATGTGCTGATTTCATGTGGACCTTCAAAAGTTTTTCCTAAGAAATCTGAGATTCTGTGTTTATCCTGTACTGACTTCCGTATCCTTCCGTTACTTACATTGTAGTTAAAATGATGCCTTGATGGATGTGCTCATGCCTTACATGCTTCAGTGAAAAAACACACGTCATAGTTTATTCCTGCGGAGACAGTCATCAGATGGGTGGGGAAATATTTAGTCTCATTGCATACATTTACAGAAGTTGCTAACTGAACCATAGCATGTTGCTAATACCAACACAGACTTCAAGAATGTCACAGTTTTGGAGAATAAGATCATGATATTTGTAATAGAATGAAGAAAAGTTTTGTGAAAAATAAAGGTTTAAGAAAAACTGTTGTAGAGTGAATTGTCTATAGAAGCTGCAAAATAAGTTCCGAAATTCCTCACCTATTGAGTTGTGTGAAAACCAATTGGAGTGTGCATGTGCATGCATGGCATGGAAACGGTGTCTCATTTCCAACCACATGCAGTTGCGGGGCCAGGAATTTAGCTTAGTGGTAGAGCAAAGGCCCTGGTTTTGGTCCTCAGCTCCAGGGGGGAAAAAGACAAAATAAAGAAGGTGATACTTTGTCATTTTGTATCTTTATCATTTTACTGTATGAGAGAATGGCTACATGGGGGCTAAAATCACTTGGTTCTCCTTTTTCTTTTTGGGTTCTGCTTTCCTGGATTCAATCATATGGGGAAAACATTGCTAAAAATGCAGCATCTGCTGGGCAGTGATACACACACCTTTAATCCCAGCACTCAGGAGGCAGAAGCAGGTGGGTCTCTGAGGCCAGCCTGGTCTACAGAGTGAGTTCCAAGTTACCTAGAGAAACCCTGTCTCAAAAAAAAAAAAAACTAAAGCAAAATATCACCACCACCACCACCACAAAAAAAGCAGCCTTTTATCAAAACTGTTTAGAGAGAACAAAGGGACCTGTGGGGAGAAGGGGTGAGAGAAGCAAGGACTATGGGCAGGCTGTACTCAAGGCACATGATAACACTTGTATGAAATGTTCTTATAGTACATGGCATCAAGTGTGATGGACATGGAGCAACACCAGCAGAATAGAGCATACTCTGTGTGTCCCATGTGT
>LOEQ01000274.1:1818799-1828843 GCA_001685075.1 Bramus lutescens
GCCAAGAAGAGGCTAGATATAATGGGCCAGGCAGTGCTTTAAATGAATACAATTAGTGTGTTGTTATTTCAGGGTATAAGCTAGCCATGCGGGGAGCTGGACCGGACAAAAAGCAGGGCCTTCTCCCCTTTCACTACATGCCAGGTACCTGTGAAAGCCAAAAGAAGGCTCTGGGGCCCCTGGAATTGGAGTTCAGGATAGGTATAAGCTGCCATGTGTGTGCTGGGAATTGAGCTAGGGTTCTCTGTAAGAACAGCAAGTGCATTTAACTGCTGAACCATTTCTCCAGCCCCAGCCCCTCATCCTTCATCTTAATAAAAAGGTTAGGTCAGGCTTGATGGCACATATGTTAGATTTCAATATTAGGAGGCAGAAGTAGATAGATCTCTGTGAGTTAAAGTTTAGCCTGCTCTGCATGGAGAGTTCTAGGCCAATCCTGGCCGCATGGTGAGGTCACATATCTAACAACAGAAATGAAAGAGGTAAATGTAACCACTTTTTGGCCTTGAGTTTAGGTGATGAATTTGATGAGGCCCCTGGCTGTGTTACAGTACCAAACTTTGGAAGGTAGTGTTTTCTCTAGAGAATGCAATAACCTTACCTATTTCCAAAATTAGAGAATGTATGTCAAACTGTTGCTTAAGTACAGCGTGACTCCAGATCTTCATCATTATCACCAAATCCCTTTTTGTGTGCCAATAGGGCAATGAAAGATAGTACACATTTTATTTTTTTCCCAAATCTTTGAAATTTGGCATAGTTAAAGTTGGAGAAACATGCTCTAGTGACGCTGTTCTTAATACAACGTTTTCCTGATGAAAGCGCCATGTGTCACTTGATGCTGTGATTGCTGTCCTTGTAATTGGGGGAGTTACTGTGGCTACATCTCTACTTCAATAACTACTTCTTTTGCTTCCATTAACTTCATATGTTAATGGCTTGGAATTCCTGCAGTCAAGGATAGAAGAGACATTCACAGGTGATCTGATTTTAAAACACTCCTCCCCCACTTTTAAATACTAAGGAAACATCCCAAGTCAGAGATTTGATTTATCGCAAAGTCCCTGTCTCTGGTTCAGAATTCTCCTTTAAGGGGACCAAGAGAAGGAGTGCTTGTCATACATTCTGTTCACTGCCATCCGGGTACCTGTCCTTGAGATCTCCTGGTATGCTAGTCACAGTATGGCAGATGATATCAGAGGAATTGTGGCTTACCAAGGTCAGATTTACCTTAATTGAGCTTCCCCAGAGCCGACCTGATGGTCACAGACAGCATCTGTGGAAAGTCAGCTGCACTTGCCATCCACTGCACAGAATCATGAAACTCCAGAGTTGGACGGAACCAGTTGAAAGACAAGCAGCTTGGTGTGCTTTTCAGCTCCTCTGGGCTTCTTCTGGACTTGGGTCCTTCCTGTTTGTAGCAGGCTTCAGCACCACCCCACCCTCTCCTGTAGGGCAGACTGCATCAGCTCCCAGTAAGTGATGGTATTATTTTTAAGTTCAGGCTGTAAATAGCTAGAGAACTAGACAGTGTTTCAGAAAAGTTATTTTGTGGATTAATTAGACAATTCTATCTTTTAACATGTACAGAATTTAAATAATGGTTTGCATTTATTTGTTCCTACTTTATAGTTTGGCATCCAGATTTTTCAAACTCTTATTTACAAGTTAATTATATTTGGATGAGGAAGCCTATAGTTGTTGTCCACAGCTAAAGAATTCCCCTGACCTCAGTGGAGGCAGAGTAGCCAGCCCTACTGGGCCCAGGCTTGTCCCTTCGTCTCCATTGCACTTAACAGTATGCTTCGGGAGGGGTTACTAACAGATTCTTGAGTCCTTCTCCTTGGGATTTTACTGGGATTTGGGGTTCCTGAGAAATTTTTCCTGGATTTCATATACCCGGAGGTTCAGATTGGAACTTTCCAAGGTCTATAATTCTGTTAACATTGTGGTCCTCATAGATCAGTTTCTTAATTCTAGGTCATTCTTTTTTTTAAACTTATAGAAGAGCACACCTTTTATTTCCTTAATTTCCTTATCATATGAAGATCCTGTGTGTCCACCTCCTAAGAGTGGGTTTTGTGGTTGGATGTAAGAGACCGCTCTCCTGGTGCTCCTGCTGCTGCTGCTGCACTGCAGTCAGCATCTCACTTCCACACCAGGCTCCTCAGCATGGGGCAGGGGTGGGAGAGTGTTGACAGCATCTGGAGGTTGAGATTCTCAAAGGAGTTCAGGCTTAATGGCTTGAGATGTCCTTGCAGGAAGCTGTAGTGGAGTTAGATCCTGCAGAGACGAGTTTGGAAAGAACGCAGTTCCCAGCAGTTATTCCCGCAGCTCTCACCTGGTTGCTGGCCTTCACCTTTGTTGTCTTCTAACTTCAGGTGATTTTCATACCTCACCTGCCCCATCTGAACTTTGCTTGGGAAGTAAGATGTTCATGAAAATGTGCACTTAATGTGATGCTGCGAGGTCACTAAGTGACATTCAGTATCCCTTAAAAACATTGCTGCAGTAGGACTTCAGAGACATAAACTGCCACTGTTTTGGAGTTAATGCCTTATGTTTTATAGCTACTATATAATTATAAATAGTATATAATTATTTATAGGGTAAACACAAAGAAAACTATTTGAGTATAGAGACAACATCAATACATATAATGTAGCAAGTGTATCTCTCAATCTTTACTTGCATGCATATATTCAAATGCTCCTAGGAAGAATTTGGTGCAGTCTGCCTAGAAGCAGATGTTTCATTTGTCCTGGCTATTGTACTGTGGCTGGTGTACATTGGTCAGTGTGGACACTGAAACTGTGCTTGCAAGAGGAAGTCATTCTGATGAGCTCACGTTGTAGCAACACAGATATAAGCGCTTTGGAGGACCAGTGCATGTGTGCCTAGGGGACTGATAGCATCCCTAGTGCAGCAGCCTTGTTTACTGTCAGGGAACCACAGCAGCCAAACATCTCTGAGCAACTAAGCTAAGCATCGGAGTGGCTTTCTGTGTAGTGAAAATAAGTTCTAAATAGCTCAGAAGGCTTCTGAATTTGTAGCAGCCAGTGTTCGTGTCATTAAGTCCACCTCAGAGTTCCTTTCTGCCTTGGACCTTGCTCTTGCTGCTCTCCCCTTTGGGCAGCCTTGCCTATCCACCTAGCTCATGGTAGCATTGGGTCTCAGACCAGAGCAACTTCTCCATAGTGGTCTTCCCCTTAGTGTTTGCTCTAGTTATTCATTGCTAGACAACAAGCTGCTTCACACCTAGTGGCACAGGTTACAACCATTTGATAATGTTCATAGGCTCTCTTAGATCACAGATGAAGAAAGGATCGTTTTGTGGAGCAAGTACTGTTGAATGTCTTGATGTTAAGACTACCCAGAGATGCTTTTAGTCACAGACTGGAGTGAGTTAGCATTGTGGCTGGAGTTCTATAAGTGGCCTCTTTATGTGCTTGGATTCATTTCAGGATAGTGGTCCCAGTGTAATCACACCTATTATCAGGACTCTAGGATAACCTTTGTGACCCAGTCAGTAGTTGACATGGTGTTACTTTTACTCTGCTTCTTGGTTGAAACATCCGTGAATCTTGTTTTCAGTGGAAAGAGACGGGCCTGTTGATAAGTAGGAATGGTGTTAAGGAATTTGGGATCTTACTTTAAGCTGCCTTATGTAATAGTATCTCAGGTTGTCACTGCTTGTCTTCCTACTTCTAATATGGGTGAAGTGTTTTTATGTAGATAAAAGTGTTATTGCTACTAGTGTAATTAGATAGGAAATATGGTGGTTTGAAAGAAAATGGCCCACAAAGGGAGTGGCACTATTAGAAGCTGTGGCCTTGTTGGAGGAAGTGTGTCACTGTAGGAGTAGGCTTTGAGGTTGCCTGTGCTCAAGCTATGCCTAGTTCAGTTCACTTCCTGTTGCCTGGGGATCAAGATGTAGGACTCTTGCCGGGCAGTGCTGGCACATGCCTTTAATCCCAGGCAGAGGAAGGTGGGGCTCAGTGAGGTCGAGGCCAACCTTGCCTACAGAGTGAGTTCCAGAACAGCTAGGACTGTTCCATAGAGAAGCCCTGTCTCAAATAAGAAAGAGATAAAGAAAGGGAGGGAGGGAAGAATCAAGGAGTTGTTGTGGTCACAGTGCCTCTTCACAGCAGTAGAAACCCTGACTGAGACCCAAAACTAGGTAAAATGTGTTTCATGTAAAGATGCTTCTTGTTCTGTGCTGATGTTTCAGTCCATGGAATAGAGATGTGTGAATTAAGGCCGTAGCCAGTTAGTATCAGAGTTGGTATTCAGTATCCTGTCCCTTGTAATGCCTCTCATGAAGATGCCTTGTATCATATTGTATAATCACTGAGTGCTTGCATCTTTGTTTATGTTATACTAAAAAATTTAACTGTGTATCTTTAAAAGGTGCAATTGCCCAACTACATCTTACTGTTTCACCCTCAGTGATTTATCACCAGATGTAAAACTTTGTGCTAGATGATTGTCATCTATAGTGATATTTCATTTGTATTTTTAATAAATAAAGCTTGCCTGAAGATCAGAGAGTAAAACAGCCTCTTTGGTCAGCCTTACAGACCAGGCAGTGGTGTGAGACACACCTTTAATCCCAGTAGCCACACTAATTTGACATAGAAGCTGGGTGGTGGTGGTGCATGCATTTAATTCCATCACTAGACAGGAATATAAAACGGAAGGATACTCAGCTCAGTCTTATTCTGAGGATTTCTGGAGGCAGGATCACCATTTCTGTCTGAGTTGGAGGTAAGAGCCAGTGGCCGTTGTGCTTTTCTGATCCTCTGGTTGAACCCCAGTATCTATCTCTGGGTTTTTATTATTTGTGCTATATTTAGTGTCCAACGTTTGGGGTAAGAATTCACAAAAAAGCCATTTGCCTGAGGCTTTTTAGGCACTGGCACAGGCCAGAGCCGTGTGTGGGGCTCCTTCCAGCGTAGGTTTTTGTTTTTCTTTCTTTCTTCCCTAAGCCTCTCAATTCCCTGTGTGTTTTTTCAGACAACCAGCTCACTCTCTTCCTCACCCTCTCTTTTCCTCACCCTCTCTCTACCTTGGGTTGCGGGCTCTTTCTGAACCCCCTTCTCAGGCTCCTGCCAAACTAGGTAGCTGCCTTGAAATCCAGTCAAACTTTTCGTGTTCTACACAGCAACAGCAAGCCCATTGTTGGTAGATTTGGTAAGAAATTGGGAATTCTTAAAGGGAGGAATTAGTTAAAAGAGAGAGGTTCCCCCCACATTAAAAACTGGTCAAAAACCATTACAATGGAGGAATTTGATAATATGCTAGACAGTTTGGAAATGGAATGATTAAATGAGAGGATATCTAATTTAGGTGGGATTTATGTAATGTCAGTTGTAAACATCATCATTATATTTTTGTCTTATCACTAAAAATGTTGATTAATCTTAGTGCTAAGATACAGGCCTTAGAAAAACTTAATACATCAGATAACGGAGATATTCAAATTCAGACAGAAGAATGTAATGGAGAGCCAATTTCAGCCTTGCATCATAAGGATAAGAGAGTAACAGCCCAAGATTTTCAGACAACCAACTTTAATATGTCTGGTAACCTTACAGGAATTGCCAAATGGCAGAGGCTCTATTACAAGGACTTGACCATAATCCTAAAATTTTTTTTATGAGCACCCCCAATGAGCAGGAAATATTCTAGAAAACTATTCCCAAAAAATGGATTATGGATGTTTGTCTTTGTTTAGTGTGTTGGTTGCAAGTTGTTATGAATAATGGTCAGGAAAAAAGCTAAACAAGAGAGCTTTGATTTAGGTTTTTTGTTTTGAAAAGAATAAAAGGGAAAATGCTGTAGGATAATGCTCTTGTACATTGTAAAGATTTGTCACTCATATTGGTTTAATAAAGCCCTGATTGGCCAGTAGCCAGGCAGGAAGTATAGGCAGGAAAAGCAGACTAGAAGTATTCTGGGAAGAGGAAAAGTAGAGAGAAACAGTTGTCAGCCAGAAGCAGAGGGGGCAAGATGAGAGAATGCCTTATTAATAAAAGGTACCAAGCCATGTGGCTAAATAAACATAGATAAGAATTATGGGTTGATTTAAGTTTTAACAGCTAGTTAATAATAAACCTGAGCTAATAGGCCAAACAGTTTATTATTAACACAAACCTCTGTGTGTTTCTTTGGGACTGAATGTCTGCAGGATCAGATGGGTCAGAAACTTTGTGCTACAGTCGTTTGTTGACACTGAGTAGCAAGCATAGTTACTCAGTTATGCATATAACCTCTTCAGATAGGCATTGCAGACCATCTTAGACCATCTCAGCTCCACTGACAGACTCCATGGCTGACTCTGGCCTTCTTGCAAGGTGTCCTCACTTAAACGGTTAGTAGTTGGTGAAACTGTTGCCTGGGATGTCAGCTGAACCAGCTTGGGGATTCAGCCCCTGTTGTTTCTCCATGTGGGCTCAGTCTCCTTTTGCATGGCTGTGTTCCAGGAGTGAACCTCCTGACAGGTTTTAGGCTCCAGACTTGAAGTCTCCTACTGTCCAATCTGTTCTACTCTTTCTTGTTGCAGCAGTCACATAGAGCTGCCTAGACTTAGAGGCAGGAATAAACATTTGATTGAGAGAGCGTCAGTGTTGTATTATAAGAAGTAGTAGGTTGGACAGTAGTGGCACACGCCTTTAATTCTGGCATTTGGGAGTTAGAGGCAAGTAGATCTCTGTGAGTTTGAGGGTGTTCCAGGACAGCCAGGGCTATTACACAAAGGAACCCTGTCTCAAAAACACCAAAAAGAAAAAAAAAAATTAGAAAGAAAGAGCGAGCATGTAGAGTGAGTTGAGTGCCTAGGAATCCAAGGAGTCAGGGCACCACAGGCACTGTGACCTAGCTTGGTCATGCTGTGTACACAGGTAGTCTCAACCGTTAGGATCTGGGCTCCATAGTGACCAAGGCTTGGTCTCTGCTTCTTGGTGATAAAAGGAAAGGGACGCTCAGCCATAGCAGACAAGTAAAACTGTGTTTAGAGACGTACCATGGACATCTGAAATTAAAGGCTGCTTGTGTGCTAAAAGAGAGACAGACATTGTGGAACCTGCCAGAAATGGTCATGGCTTTAACTGCTTGTTGCCTTTCAGTTATGAGAATTTATGCTGCTTTCCCAATGCTCTTTCTCTGAGATTTGTAGGAATTTTGCTCTTTATTGTAGATGATCAGTGGAAATCAGATTCATGGATGTTTTTCAAGCATTTCTAGTTAAGGTTTTTTCCTATCTGCAGCTGTGCAGCACTGACACTGTGCCTACCCTTCTAGTGTGGTTACCCTCCCTACTCTCTCGAAGGGTAATGCTGCACAGATAAAGCTGGCTGCAAGACACCGCATTTCTCTGAGTAAATAGCATGTTTACTTTGACTGCAGGACATCTCAAAATACTACTGCTGTGTGACATCCTAAAAGAGCATTTTCCCCAGAGATTTTGTGTTTTGGACTTTGATAGTAGCATTACACGAGATATACTGCAGAATGGCAGACGGAGCCTCTCCAGTGCCGTGAGTGAATTTGGCAGGTTCCGGAGACATGTGAATAAGAACTTGACTGAATGAAAGAACAGGATAATACTTGTTATGGTACTGATCTTTCTAAATGTGGTATTGGGACTTCGAGTGAACACATGCACATATAGAAAAGTACACGTATAAAAGTATATTTCTATATGTATGCCCGGAAAATAGAGAACAGTGAAAGTCTTAACCATAAACTCCACAGTCTCAAAGTGTTTGTTAATGTTGACAATTACCTAAAGCGGTGCCTTGCTTGTGGCAGCCTGTGTGACGAGGAGTTTGTGGACATGTTATCAGCATGTTTGTCCACAGTGCTGTGGCAGAGCCCGGCATTTTTCTGTGTGGTAGAATGAAGCTCATTTCCTTAGGCCGATGATGGTCACCTTTCTACTTCCCTGTGTATCCTGCAGGTGTTTCCATGGGATTTTGAGATAGCATCTCTCTTTTGGAAGTAATATGATCTTAACTGGTGCATATATACAGATTATGCTTTTTTATGGATAACTTCCACAAAGAATTCTCTCTCCTGATAATTCCTCTTTTTCCTCTAAAATAAACTGTAGGCTTGAGTGAGTGCAACTTCAGTTTCTCTCCAGTTTGTCTCAAGCTGGGAGGTTTTGTGCCCCAGGGATGTTTGGCATTGTCTGGAGACATTTTTTTTGGTAGTGCCAACTGGAGATTGGATGCTTTTGTCATTTAATGCATAGTCAGATGCACAAGGCAGCAGCACTTTTAGCATTGCCTGGGTTGTAAAGCCTGAAAAGGAAACCCACAATGGATACTTTTTAAGTGTTTTTGTAAGTCTCTGGCATTTGGATAATGCATGTTTTTCACATATGTTTAAGTGAAAGATTACACATTAAGTTTCAGGTGCATTTGCTCTTTCCTGTTTATTTTTCTGGTTATTTCTTTCCTTGCCCAGTTTGCGCATTTTAAAAGTGGCTTAGATACTTAAGGAGCTTATGTCGTATAGCAGTCTTCATATATTCAGCAGCTTTAAACAGTAAAAGGACTGTGTGCAGCCACACCAAAATGCCTCTGTTGCTTGCATTGTCTGCTGTAGACTTAAGCAGTCCCTGATGGTCAGTGTCATGTCCTGCCCCCCAGCTAGCCCACCAGGACAAAGCAGGGAGTTGGCAGGTGTATGGATGGTTCATCTGCTGCCACACTCACCCAGTGCTCTGACTCGGGGGGTGGGGGTGGGTGGGTAAAGGCTACAGCCTGAAAAACTTAGTGTGAGAACCAAACTTCCAAGATAGTTATCATTCTTTCCAGAAACACCTTTCTACCTTTTTGGCAATCTTGACTTTTTTTTTGNAGGTTTCTCTGTGTAACAGCCATGGCTGTTCTGGAACTTACTCTTTAGACCAAGTTGACCTCAAAATCACAGAAACCCATCTGCCTCTGCCTCCTGAATGCTGGAATAAAGGTGTGCACCACCACCCATACCACAACAATCTTGACTTTTAAAATGGCTTTTCAGTTTTAGTGACCTTATCTGCTCATTGATAATTAATTTCAAAAAAGTAGACATGTTGTTAAAGGCACTTATTGTCTGGAGGGTGAAGGTTCAGGGTATCAACCACCCTGCTACCTGGAAACTTTTATCAGGTTGTTGTAGAAACAAGCAGTGGAAAATTGAAACTACGTAACCTGGAGAATTTTATTTTAAAAACATTCTTAACCTGAAGTAAAACAAAACAGCACAGATATTTTCATGTTATCCCTATGTGGCCAAGATGTTCCCCCCCTTAAGTTCATGCAGGGTATGGTCACTTTCAAAGATGGAGATTAGTTTTATAATTAATAAAAAAATGTTTAGACAGTTTTTCCAAATTAAGAAGGAAATGGTTGTGTTGGAAAAGCAATTTTGCCCATGATCCCAGAGTTTCTCATACTGTCTCTTAAGATCTTTTGGAGAAAGCACCACTGTGGTGAGTAATGCAGTTTGAGCTTTGGGTAAGGACCCCTAAGGTAAATGTCCTTCCTGTCTGTCTACGCAGGACCGCCTGTAGGAGGTGCAATTTCTGGCTTCCGGGTGTATTGTGGCAGGATGGGGCAGGGAAGATGGAAAGAGGCAGTGTGAGGGCGGCCATTGTCTTCCAGTTTCATCTTCTTGCCTTTTGGAAGTAGCTCTACCCAAAGGGGAGGGGCTTATATCTTGGTCAGAATATCCTCCATTACATAAGGTAAATCTTTTAAATATTTTCTGCCAAATGAGAATTTATAGTCGATTTGTGCATGTCTAAATTATGCAGGATTAAAGACCACAAATTCAGTTTTTAAAATTATTGGAAAAATCACAGAAATGTAATGTAAATGAATGAGCGTAAGATATTTAAGGGTAATTACAGTACACTGATGCTGACTGACTGGAAAGAGAGTCAAGTAAACTGCAGAAATTTGGGGGTTAAGCTTCTGCAGTATTTCCCTGCAGGTCAGTCCGTGGTCTGTCCCTCCCTCTCTCCCTCCCTTCTTCCTTCCTTCCCTCCAC
>LOEQ01000274.1:1835741-1856292 GCA_001685075.1 Bramus lutescens
TTTGTGGCAGACCAGTAGGACCATGGATGCTCCCTCTCTTCTAAACCATCCTTGCTGGAATCATTGCTGTTATGACTGATAGTGATTTGAAATGTCACCGTTCCTTCTCTTACTAGTTGGCAGTCTGTTAGGAAGAAGAGGGTTTCACATTTCTGTCCTCGTCAGTCCCTTTGCCTCTTCCTTCTCCGCCTCTCCTCCTCTCCCCTCCATCTCCTTCTTCCCTGCCCCACAGATCTACTCACATACATAAATAAGCTTGGTCTCTTTGAGCTGGTCTAGTGGCACACAACTCATATGACTTTAGAAGCAGAAACCAGAGGATGAGGAGGAGTTCAAAGCCAACCTTTAGAATACATATTAAGAGCTGTTCTCAAAACAGACATTCATTCCATGAATTATATACTTCATTGCTGTCATTTAGAATGATGCCCGTGTTCTTGTAGAGTTGACTGAAGAATATTGATGCGAGTTGTCCTTTTGCGCAGTCATTGCTGGAGTGCCTTCTTTCCTTCTGGTACAGGATTCTTCCAGGCTCTTCTGTAGTGTTCTGAGGGTAGGCACAGATTACTAAGAATTGCTTGGTTATGAGCATCAGTGGGAATTATCGTTCCCTTCTCTCTGGAGTCTGTAGATGATGCCCTGAGGTCATGAGAGCTGCAAGGGCATTGTAATCCTATTGAATTCATATTCTAGCTGCTGGCTAGATAGAGACTATCACTGTATCAAGCACCACCATCCAAGCCATTTAAAAAGGTTCTTCGTATCAAATGTCTCTACTTTTTTTTTTTTTTTAATATTTTGGATCCTAGCACTACTTCGCTCTGCACTTTTCCACAAAGGTATCACGTGTATGAAGAAGCATTGTTTTGATGATCAGATAATCATGAATTAAGTCTTTGACAATTCTTTGTCATCACCCCCACCAAGTAAACAAGAACAAAAGTACATCCAAACCCATTCAGGAAAACAGGAAAAATTTGGTGTTTGAATAATTCTTGAAACCTTGAGAAACTTTTGCTTAGGTCAGAGGAGTTGTGTAAATTTATGCAAGGCTAACAGAGTGATGTCACTGCAGTGACTCATTAGGAGCAATTTCACTACAGGACTTGAGTAATGCTGTCATATTCACACAGCAGAGCATTGCATTCTGGGTTACTATTGATTGGTCCTGAAGCACCACTCTATTGATATTCTGTAGGCAAATTTAAATTGTAAGCAGTGTGACTTCAGATCCTCTTTTCTCTAATCACCCTTCAGTGTTTGCCTGCCCTGTATTTGCACTTCCGGCTGGAGTCATTGTCCGTCTAGAAACAAACAATCCAACATGCTATTGCTACGAACATTTCCATAAAGGCATCAGAGCGGAGAGAGCATCTCTGGCTGTGGTTTTTTTGTTCTTTCTAGGCAGTCATTCCTAGAAATCCTTTTTCTTAATTACCTGCAGAGGCGGGAGGTGTTTTGGGTCTCGGCTTCATCACCTAACGAATGTGCAGCGTGGGCCTTGGCCCCCACACTCTGCCCTTCTCTTTATGAGAACACTGTGTGGCTGGCTGCCCTTAGAGCTACGAGAAAGACAGTGAGGATTGCTGGTTTTTAGAATGGAGTTAGCATGGTAGTCACCTGCTCCATCCTGGGATTCTGGTCTGCAACATCCTTCTGTGGTCCCTCTTCGTTGAGGATTTCTTTCCATCATGTGAGCAGGTTCTGAAGGACATTGTTTCATCCTCAGAATGTACTTAGTGTTAGAATGTGATTTGCACTGGGCACTCAGAAATCTCTTTTTCTGTTACTTTCATGTTTTTATTTTGAAAGCTATCTTTTGGAGCCATATTTAGTCATCTTTAAAAAAGATTATACTGGAGATTTCATTTTCTTGTTTTAAATATATCTTGCTTGTATGAGTGTTTTGCCTGCATGTATGTCTGTGCATCCAGTGTATTCCTGATGCTTTCAGAAATCAGAAGAGGGCATTGTCTCCCTGTGAACTGGGATTATAGATAGCTGTGAGCCACTGCGAGTGCTGGGAAGCAAACCTAGTACCTCTGGAAGTACAAGGGCTCTTAACCTCTCAGCCATCTCCCTAGGCTCATACAGCCGCTATCTAATGTTCCTTCTATGTCATGGCTTGTTTGGCAATCAAACCTCCATTCCTACCCTCATGTTTGTGGTGCTTATAAAATTCACCCGCTCTCCTCTTCATTATTGCTCCCCATTTCGCCCCATTCTTTTCATTTTGGTGGCTACTGCCCTGCTTTAAATGTATTGCCATTGTCTCTTTTATCAGCCAAGTTAGGCTCAAAGATGCACCATTATTAGAAGTCAGAACATCCTCCCCTTCACAGTCGAGGCAGACTGTGTTCTTGCAGTGCTGTCTGCTTCACTGCCCCAGCCTCTGGTACTGCCAGGCATCCTTTGCCTCTCCTCACTGGCTTCCTCGTAGAAAGCAGAGAGCTAAGGAGCTCTCAGGAGTGATGCACACAAGTTCAGCTAAGACACTGGCCACAAGGCTTAAATAGACAACAAAGTGGAAACTACCAGGGAGAGACATCAAAGTTGCATGACAACGCTTGATGTCAGTGGGACAGGCAGAACCCTGTGTAATTGTCTTCCAGTTAGCTGCTGTTTATGGCATGGGAACAGAAAGGTTTTTGAAGTGTGTGTGTGTGTGTGTGTGTGTGTGTGTAAGAGTGGAGACAGAGAAAGACAATTTTGTACCCTCATTGCTTCTTTAGATATTGTCTTTGTGACTTCTTAGAACTTGAGAAGCAGACAGTTCCAGAATTTACTGTTTTAGATCATGTCGTTTTGCTTATTTTAGTTTTTTGAAAAAGTAAGTGCTTTTTTTTTTTTTGACTAAATGCCCAGGATGATAAAATACCATTATTTTGGTTTGTATTTATCTAGACTCCCTTGTCTGGAGCTTGTCCCCACTCCCCTATTACACACCTCTCTCCTCGCCTGCCTCACAATGTAAGAATATCTGAGCTTAGATTATTCTTCAGTCTCCAGCCAAGTGCCCCTCCACCCCATGTTCATCCTGCCAGCAGCTATTAGGCCGCGTGTCACACTGAGACTGTTCCTCCTCCTCTTGGGGAACAAAAGTGTGCAGTTGCTCTTCGGGAGTGTGGGATAACTTTAGTATTTCAGACACCTTGACTACTTCCCTTATTATAGTTGAAGTGACTTTTCATGAGATAGCAAATTCTATTACCTATCTATGATAATGAAGTAAAAATTTTTGAAAAATCCAGAAAATGTGTGTAGTTCAAAGACTTGGTAATATTTTTTCTACTGGAGTGCCACATTGTAGCAAACCCAAAACATCTGACACAAGGCCTGGTTGGCATTAAATTTGTTACTCTGATTTTCATTTGTAACTGTCTGAATGCTTTGGAATAAAATACTCTTGCTGGTTTTCATGGGGCTTATTGTAGTCCCCAGATGTCAGCTCACCACTGCTTCGCACACAGTGAAGAAAGTTGTGTGCTCACTCGTGCCATGCAGCCGAGGGAAGCTTGGCAGTGTGAATTGAGACGCCCGAGAAGTGTGGTGCTCTACCTGGTAGTGCACTGCTGCCGTCCAACTAATGGCTGCGAGGCTTCTCTGTACCGGGGACAGCAGCTATGGAAGACTCATGTGGCTGGGGATTGGAGCTGCACCTCGCCCAGCAGCATGTCCGTCCACACACTGGGCGCCATGTCTGATGGCCGAGTTAGAGACTGCCGCGCGCACTCGCCGGAGCACAGTAACAGGCGCATCTGTAGTTGAAGAAGTGGTCGTATGGTACGGCGCCTTGGGAGTCATGTACGAGTACAAGAAACAAGTTCATCTCCATTTGTGGAAATGACACATGGGCATGGCCTTTAGATTGGAGATCTCCTCTGCAATTGGAGGACATAAGTAAAAACTGGAAACCAGCAGTTAAAACACGAATTGTAAATATCTGGAAACAAATCTCATCTTAGGCGCATCAGTCAGGTTGTTCATAATTTTTTAGCACAGAGAAGGGGTGAAGACATTGACAACTGTGGGTTTTTTTTTCCACCTTTGGTAATAATTAAAGAATGACATTAGACACTGAGTAACTGAGAAGAGAGGTACATTTCTTTGGATTTGCAGTAGGTAGAATGGACATTTCAGGTGAGGTTAGTCCTGTAAAAGAGCCTAAGGCTATATAGTCATTTTACGGTGGATGTGAAGTAGAGAGGCCTTGCCTACCTATACCTTGCTGTAAGAGCAGAACCCACCAGGCACAAGAGAAGCCAATGCACTGGCAGTGAGGGTGTGGGTCAGCTGGGAGGAGGGTCCTTCATCTCCTCCAGTGGACATGTTGTTGTGTCCTTGACAGAAACTAATTTCCTACATCTGATGAAGGGTGGGGAGGTGAAGGTGGCACTGAGGATGCTTGGCATGCAGGTGGGTAGGATGTAGTCTGGGTAGCTCCGAAACCAAGGTGTCACTGAGTGAATCCGTAACCAAGGAGTGTGGTGTTTGGACTCGAGTCTCTGTCAGAAGTGCTAGCCAGGTGGACTTCTGCTCCTCCCAGCTGTCCCGTCTGGGAAGTAACTTGCTGGATTAGTCTCCAGTTGCTGCTCAGGTACTTGTTACCTTGTATCAGGCTTTGGGAGTAGAAATGGGAACTTGCACATTGCAGTTAATTATTCAGAACCACCTGGCACAACACAGGGGCCCTTACATGCTCATGAACAATGGACCTTGCCTTCATTTTTCAGCACTGGTCTATTTTTCTTGAAATGTTGACCTTGAAGGTGCTGATGGTTAGAAGAGATAAACTCTGGCCTTTCACGGTTGCCTATTAAAGTGGCATCAGTCTACCTTACAGAAGGTTGCCATCTTCATAGAAAAGTGCTTTTCAGAATGTTGGTGATACCCAAGGTGACTATAATACATACCTGGTAGTGATTGGGTCCATTCTGAAGCAGATTTTGGCAGATCTAATTGTCTGCAAGGATGAGTTGTAAAATTAAATACAAAACCTGATGCTCTTCTCCCCAAAAGAGCAAAGAATGGTAGAGTGGATGTTTATTTCTGATGTTTTTATATCTTAAAGCTGTGTTTCTTTAAAATATTTGCCTAATTATGTTCTTCAAATATAATCCATGCATTCTGTAAAAGTGTTGGTTTTCCTGAACGTGTCTTAGCAGCCATGGTAAGAATGCACACACAGCAAACATGGTCAGAGTAAGAGTACCTTTCACTGTTAACAGGAAAACAGTAATATGTTACCACTCATGTTAGCTATTTATTTGAGCAGTACAGAGCAGGACCCAGAATGTGCCACATTATGGCATGTAAATACCCGTTGCCTGGTCATAATCACAATTCTTCCAGGAAGAGTTACGGAAACGAGTTGTCATAACTGAGTAGTGAAACCCTGATTATAAATACAGAGAAACCACAGGCTTCACCAGAGACAGGAGTACTCTTTGGAGTTTCCATGGGAGGAGAGTAGCATAGCCCAGGAAAGGGAAGGCCTGGCTCACAGGCTGTAGGCTGTTGGATATGGGAACTCCACGGCACAGGTCTGCTCAGACAGCTGACACACCTTGACTGCATGGCTGCTGTGCATACCTGATACAGATGTTAGAAGAGCCTTTGTTACGCTTCCTCTTGGTTTCTTTTCAGGGTGCACATCTGCTCCACTGTGGTCTTCTGTGGTCTTCTGTGGTCTTCAGCATTCCCCAGGTGCTAGTGTAATCGTACAGCTGTCTTCACGGCAAGCATCTCTTCCATTTTCTCACAGGGCTTAAAGTTGACAACATCATGTTCACTTCCTTTCTGTTTGGTGTCACCTCAGAGGAGATATATATGAACTTCCACCCCAAGCCCAACATGACTTTATCCAATACAGTTCTTTCTCTACAAGCCTGTGTATCCTTTTGGGCATGATCCTATGCCTGTTACCACTGCTTTTATTCTATGCACAGTAGACACTCAGTAACAGCTTTTACCAAGAGAAAAATGCTTGTGTGTTAATTCAGCCATGAGATGGACCTGGGTTTAATACAGGAAGATGGTATTAGGAAATATTATGGGGTAGTCACTTATGTCCTGTCAGTGTGCACAGGTATGTCTGGGCTCTGTGACTGCTAGGAAACATTTCCTCTCTGCCTTAGCCTCCTTGTCTCCAGCAGTGAACACCATGGCACTCATCTCCGCTCACAATGGTGGTGGTGATTGCAGTAGCTATCTGCAGTGTTACTGGACTGAGGACTCTGATGCTCAGGTCTGCACTGTCTGTGGCAGTGTCTTCCCAGGAGAGGTGGAGTCTGGCTGGGGAAGAACCTGGTGATGCTTTACAGTGTGACTACATATGGCCCTTTTCCTAGGTGGATACTACATATTTGCTATTCAGAATTTAATGCAAACACAGTCTCTATCACAGAAGCATGCTTATTTAATGTAGAAACATGAAGCCAAATGATTTTATTCATGTGAAAAGCGGAGATTGCTCACTTTCAAAATAAACCCAGTGATATTTTGATGTAACCCTGTTTCAAATTGACTCTGCCCAAAGGAGATTATATTGTGACCAGAAACTGTAGCCTGCCATTTACTAACGATTTAGACTGTAACGAACGGGGCGAGGGCGTGAATTGTTCCTCTCTAGTCCTTGGTGGTGTGGGAACAACAGAGACAAAAACCAAGTACACATCTGCCTGAATATTGAGATAAGAATTGCTATGTTGCTTTCATAGGTACTTGTACGGAAAGAATTCTGACCACTTTTCTTTAAAATGTGAATTGTTTCACTTACTGAAATTGAGAGATCATTGTATCCCATCAAGTTCAGAATGTCCATTTCATTTAACATTTTGTATTTTTTAAAATCAAGGGTACTTCTTACAGTCTGCAGCATCTCATTCATTGTGTAGAGGGCAGTTAGGATAGGGTTGTCATTTGCCTGCATGTGAATGAACTTGGTCATAACTACTGTCACTTCAGTTGAATTGTCGCTCTCTTGGCATTACATGTAGTGGGTTCAATTCCTGTTACCGTGTCCTATAAAGAAATCCTGTGACTTGACAGAAAAACACACAGTATGGAGACAGAAGCCAGATGCAGCCGAGATTGAGTGAGGCAGACACCCTTGCTTGGAAGGCTGATGTCAAGTCTTTATTTTCTTGTACAGGGTTTCTGTGCCCACAGAAAGAACACATCAGGGCAGATGATGGGTTGTCTTAAGGTTTTGTTATTGGCACCCTTGCTAAAGGATTGGTCACTTGTCACAACAAGCCCTAACCCCAGCTTGCAGGAGGAGTTGTGGTGTTTGAAAGTGTCCTTACGTTCCCTGCACTCTGACCTTGGTAATATAGGAGCTTAGGTCTGTGACTTGAAATTTCAAGTTTGGAAATAATCCAACTATTTGCTTGCTTGCTTGCTTGCTTGTTTTTTTTTTTCTCCCCCGTGGGCATTAACAACACATGCCCAAAGTTCCGAGTTCTTTGAGTGTAAGAAAACATTTGGCAGTTGGACTTGTGGTACCATGTTTCTGTTGGTGCCTCTCATCTGGGTTGTCAGAGTACTGAGCCATTCTGTGACTGAGTCTGCGAAGGTAATTCCTGATGTGCTTATTGTAGGTGCCTAATGGATAAGAACTTCGTGAGGATCGGGAAGTGGTTTGTGCGACCCTATGACAAGGATGAAAAGCCAGTCAACAAAAGGTCAGTCTTCAGGGTGCTCTTGTCCTTCGTTTCCTCTTCCTTGACCACACCTGTCTTTGGACTGAGGTCAAAGGGGTTTGTGTATTTATCTCTTCATGTTGTTCTTGGCCACTGTGCATACTGCATGCTTATGGTTGAATATTAAGATGAGATAGCCATATGGTCATCAGTGAGGTCATGTCTGAGTTATTCTTCACTATATGCTTTGGAGTTGAGACATTCTAGCATGTTCTTTTTGTTATTCTTCCTAATTTTTCCTTCCTAAATTGTCATTTGGCATGGCTTAAGTATAAAGTGAATTAAATGGTGAAAATTTGTATAGTGCACCCCAGTGCTCCTTACCTGATGACTGTTAAAAACAGGGCTGTGGGTTATGTCCCAGGAATCCTGAACTGTTAGCCATAACCCTCATTTGTAGTGCCTGTAAAGTGAATAGGCATGGGATCAGTAAAACCAGATCGCAACGACTCAATTGATCATAGTCTAGTCATATTTGGTTGATAGAGAGATAAAGCACTTAATTTTCATAAAACAGGGTACACAGCACCCCATTCCACCCCAGTTGTGGTATTCTTTTTCTTTTTGTATGCTAGGGAAGAAGCACAGGGCCTCTTGCCATTTCCCACTGAGCTCTATACCCAGGATGCACCACCTCAATTCTGTTTTAAGGTTCAGGTGCACTAAGGAAGGGACTTAGCAGCTGGGGGTTGGAGTCAACAGGATGAAGTTTGCGCCCTTAGCAGCTGCTGGCAATCCCTGGCTCTTGATGTTAGAGGCTCCATTAGTAGCTTCTCCCAGTGTGTCTTAGTAAAGTGGTTGTTGAAGGTCTCAGATTGGGGTTAGAGGGACACTGATGCATTGCTGGGAGATGGAGTTCATTCAGAGTCATTCCGACCGTGAACAACAGCATGGCAGTGACTCTGAGGAGACTTCAGGCCCCAGCATCTGGCAGACAGCATGGCAGAGTCTCTGAAGAGATGAATTGGAACCCACTTGGCACTATCAGAGACTTCTATTTGCCTGAGGTTGGTGGTGGATTTACAGCACAAACCTGTAGCTAGGGTCTCTGGCTGGAGACAGGGAAGAGATGGGAGCAGGATCTGTGCAACCCTACCCACTTTGATCTAAGCTCATTTCCTAGTCATGCCATAACCTGGGAGCCTAACCCAGAGCCTCAGATAAATGTCTCAGCAAGGTTGCCTGTCTGTCCCTGTGAGAGGGGAAGGAAGGGCTGCTGCAGGGACTGTGGGGTATGGGTGTGGTAAATGTATGTAAATATACACCAACTCGTCCAAANCCCCCGCATCACTTTCACTGTGTTTGGTTTTGTTAGAAGTGAAAAACAAGTCATTTACCACCCTGAGGTTGACTGTTCTTCTCAAGGCCCTAGCTAGAGATGAGGCCAAGGGTCACAGCAGCATGTTGCTGACTGTCCATCTGAAAGGAGAGAGAAAGAGAAGCTGAGGAAGCAGGTGGGAGTTGAGGAGGTAGTCCAGAGCACAGCTGCACACCAACCACGCTCTGCTTACTGTTTCTTAGTAGTGAGTCTAGTCGCTTGGTAAATGATTGGCTGAAGGATGAATGCAGGGATGAGCATCACGGATTTTAGGAAGGACTGTTGACCATTCGTGACTCTTCCTTGACTGCCAATTCCTGAGATTGATCAGTGTGCGGTTTAGTTGCATTTAAAGAGGAATGATTATATGCCCCTCTTTTTTTAAAGATATAACTCAATACAGTGGTTTTTGCTAAAGTATGTGAGCATTTAAAAAGATCCAAAAATATATTTGCCTTCAAATCCATTTCTACTTACTACTTTTCAAAGCCTCTGTAAACACAGGAGGTTCTTGCAAGTTAAACATTGGCATGCCTAGGGAAATGATTTCTTATTTTTTTAGATATTACTATTTTCTCATTTACACATGTATTTAATTGTGTTTATTTACAAAATGATTTGTCAGAGTCCATCTGTCAAAAGATAAAGAACATTTTCTTAATTTTAAGTTGAAAATTAGGCAGGTATAAATTAATTTTCTAGTCTAGCTAGAAAAGGTGAGGACTAAGGTTATTGTTTATAATTTCTGATTATAAACTACCATGTTGTGTCTCTGCAACTTAGATTATTGGTTCTAAATGGAATATTTTCATTTTGACACATTCAAAGTGAGTCAGTTTCTAGTATCAGCTGTCTAATACTCTTCCTTGGAAAGCACTAAGCTTATATTTGTTTTTTTATTCATACAATTGTAGTAAAAATTTAATTAAGACCACTGTAGCATCAGCATATAAGAACTGCCTAGTGCAAAAGAACCAATATTTTAAAAATTGTTAAGTATATATATCAAATCATTTTAATTCCTGTTATGATTTCCCAGTTATCCATTAGGAACACACTCTCTTTTATGTCCTTTAGTATAGTTAAAAATTGTTGAGATAATGCTGGTTATGAAGTAAAACACACATGCCATCTCTCTTGACTGACTTTTCTCTTTGGAATGGCTTGGCTTTTCAGAATTCTTAATTCCGAGTTACTTTGAATTATGGAAAGCGTACATGGTATACTCTGTTCTCTGAAGGATGGTTTCTGCTCCTTCCCAACTCCCTCCTGTCTCTTCTTTGTTCGAGCCGTTAATTGACCGGACTCATCTTTTAACTAGGAGTTTTCAGCCTTGGTTGACTGTGGGTTGAATGAGTGTTCATTGTTGGGTGCTGTGGGATGCTTAACTATACCCTTGCCTTCTCCCTACATCTTCCACGAGTCATGACAACTACAAATGGCTGTGGACACTGTCACAAGTCTCCTGGGAGGCAAAGCGTACAATTGCAGAGGCAGCAGAGGCTGAGCTGATGGCTCTGCTCCCNAGCAGTCTTGGTCTTTCTGATTTCAGCCATCTAGTTCTTTTATAAGTTACTTGAAAAGAACAACAACAAACCTCACTATCTGCTGTGGTTTTGCCTTCCCTGGCCCTGTGTGCTGTTTAATAAGCAGTAGGCAGGTTTCAGGACACATGGGGCTTACAGCCCTCACTCGTTTGCCCTTCCAGTAGCTTCCTCTTGTGCTGGAAAGCACAGCTCTTGGCAGATACGGATTTTTTCTACAAACCTTTGGTGGTTTTAGGGACAGAATGCTCTAGAGAGTTCTTCTTGTTATTGCTGAGTGGACACAAGCATCATTGTGCATTGTCCTCTCAGAGGCTGGCCTCAGGCTGAGCCAGCCCCATAAGAGACATCCACAGGAACATTTTGCCTGATTAGAGAGAGTTGTAAGTAATCCCAGCCTTTAATGATGATGTAGATTTGCCTAGCTTATTGTTTTGTGCTTTCTCCTTTTGGGAAGGTGTCAGTTTGTAGCTTTGTGTTGCCTTCCTCTGTGGCGGCACTCTAAGAGTTTGCTGCAGGTATTCCTGGCGTCCTAACAGCCCTCTCTGTAGAGTGACATAGGGCAACAGCAGTTAGACAGGTCCTGCTGCTGCTGAGCTGGGGGAGTTAGGAGGGTGTGGAGGGTGTGGCCCAGGTCGTCTGTTTGCTCTGAAGACTTGTTCCTAATGGAGCCCTTTCTTAGAACAATGCGACCAAGCTCTGTTCAGTGTTTTCATAATGGCATTTTTGTTTGTTTTGTTTTCTTTTTGTTTGTTTTTTGTTTTTCGAGACAGGGTTTCTCTGTGTAGCACTAGCTGTCCTGGAACTAGCTCTTGTAGACCAGGCTGGCCTCGAACTTAGAGATTTGCCTGCGTTTGCCTCTTGAGTGTTGGGATTAAAAGCGTGTGCACCACCCCCGCCTGGCATAGTGGCATTTTTGTAGTAAGGTGGCAACCGGGAAAGCATTAACATGTTCTGTGTCAGTACAGCGCTAGGGTGTTTATTCTTGTAAAGACTGAAAATACAGTTGGAAATCGGTGCTTTTTGTCATTTTCTCCCCAATGGTCACCTCCCCCAGGTTGAGCGGAACCTAATAAAAATTAAAAATTTAAGGAAAAGGTTATATGACTAAGTAACTCACAATTACTGAGCTTAAGTTTCCTTTTTTGTGTGTGAAGAGGGAATATTTTAGCTTTGGGTAAGATAATAAAGTGTGTGACACAGGACTGAAGTGACTGAGTTTGTCAGTAGTGCCCGATGTGGGGCTGGTAGTGCTGGGAAAATATTAGCCATAAAGTTTTTCTTCTGGTTTTGGTACTTTCTTACACCAGAGGCAGATTGCTAATTAAGTATTTGTGTTTCTTACCATATACACAATTGAGTTAATGAGCCGTGTATTTCTACACTGAATCTTGATTGCCTTTGTTTTTGAGGCAAGGTCTCACTGTGTAGCCCTGGCTAGCCTAAAACTTTCTTTGTAGACCAGGCTAGCGCCAGACTCAGAGATTCACCTGTCTGCATACTAAGTGCTTAGATTAAAGGTGTGTCCTATTTCCCATCCGCAAAGAACTCTGCTTCATGAAATATTTGAAATTCCCCTGCGTCTTTCATGTGTGAATTTTAAATTGTATATATTAGTACTGTATTATCTTGCCAAATTTTATGAACTCCAAAGGTTTTGAAAGCATATTGTGCATTCTCATGATCTTGCTTGGTTTGTTGGGCATAGTTAGGGCACTAAAGATTATGAAAATAAGATTCCTAAATATGATCTTGGTCATAAGACAGCTCTGAGCACCGTCAGTATTTAGTCCCATTTGCTTTCTGTCTGTGGTCCAAGGATGGCCTGAAGCTGGCTGGGCCAGTGGTGAAGCTGTTTGCTCCTGTGTTTGATCCTATAAAGTTGGCTCCTGACTGCCATGCATTTCTTCCACACAAACATGTCACACATACATATAAAATAGTAATAAATGCTGTGACTACTGAGGGTGTGGCTTGTTTGCTCCTGCCCTAGGGCCTTCTTCACCCCAGCCTTGAGTGTGCTTCCATTAGACAAGTAGTCAAACAGAGAACATATGTGTTCTTGATGGTGCCTGGCCTCCTCTGGCAGGCTGCCCCACACAGTTGCTAGCATGATTCTAGTTCTTTTTGCTCAGGTTTTCCTGCACATGCCATCTTCTTTTTAACTCAAGTTAACACTTCTTTTTCAAGCTGTTACTTTGAGGCAACTTTTCAAGTTGTTTCTTTGAATATTTTGCTTCCCAGTTGGCCCTCAGCATGATTTGACTGCTATGTATATATTTAGTTTTCAATTTGTAGTACAGAAGTTAAGAATTTGGGGTCATTCGTGCCTTCCCCACTCTGTTGTTTTGTTTCTGTTTTTCAAGATAGGGCTTCTCCTTTCACCTTCCCCATTCTCATATTGTTTTCTGGAGTTGAGTCGTTAGGACAGAATCTTCCTATCTATGGGCCTCCTGTGTACACCTTCACTTTTCTTTTTATTCAACACAGAGTCCAAAGTCCTTTGAAGGTTGATTTGAATGTGTGGAATATGTTTATACTTCCCTTCGTAAATCTAGGATAAAACCTGTAAATGGAGCCTGCAGAGTGACCTTGCAGAACATCATCAAACAGAAACATGGTCTCCTTGCTCTTGTTATTTTGATGTTAAAAGAGAAATTTTAAAGTACTTATGTGTTCTAAGAGGGTGACAGTCCTTGGTTCTTAGAACAGCTGGGTCTGTAGTTGCGTGGTTTCTGTCTATATTAGGATTTATTAGTGCGTGGGTGTTGAAGTCCGAGCTGCTGCTCTTAGTGGTACGTTTAGTTCTGGCGTCCCAACTGGGAAGTGCACACAACACAGTGGCTCCCTGTGTTTCTGGGACCTGCGCTGTAGTTGGTCTTAGAAACAGAACACACTACAAGGTCTTAACATCTCAAAGCATAAAGAAGCGAGCCTTCTGAAGAGGGAGCATTGCTGACTAGGACTGAACCTGGCTGGTGCTACTCCCATTGGCACTTGGACATGGTATGCAAGAAAATGGGGGTTTCTTACTGTGCACAGTTGGAGACAGTGAGCTAAGTATTTCTGAAAGTTGAGATCTTAAAAATTAGTACATGTGGGAGGTTGGCTTTTCTGAAAGAAAACTGGATTTACTAGAGAATTTGGAGGCTTGTCTGTGTTTTGAGTAAAGTGTGACATCACCTTACCTTTGTCTCTTATTAGAAATGACAAAATCTGGAATTGATGTGATGTCTTCAGGAGCAGTTCTCCTGTAGCTGTCTCACTTTCCTACAGATGGTTTGGGTGCCCCCCACCGCCCCCCGTGAGTTAGCGCTTCACTGCAGAGGAGCTCTGCGGCCCCAGGCTCCTTGTGGAGGGACAGAAGTGCCAAGCAGCCCTCAGCTGTGAGCTTGATCTGTCCTGCTTCCCCCTGCCCGAGAGCTGACAGGACTGACTCAGGCTGTGTGTGACTGAAGACACTCCTGGAGCGTTGCAGCCATGTTTAGTTACCGCAGAGCCTTTCATACCACTGCAGTTTGTGGAGGTGTAGCCCAGAAAACACCTGCTCGTAGACTTGGAGTACTTCATCCCTCCATGCGGGTGCTCCAGCCAAAGGGTGGCTCCGATGTGTCAGGGCATGGCACAATGCTTCATGCACAGGACAGGCATGGAGCCAAGAAATTAGATTTGAGCTTCATATGTAATTGTATATGAATACAAATGGAAGTGCATGCATTTCTGTTTTCTAATCATAGTCTATCAAATGGTGAACATTTTGCATTGTTCCATTGCCATATTTTGCTTAATAAATAGTGCTAAACTGTTTGAGATCAGTCCCTGTGTTGGGGATATTCTACCACAATGTGAACCTGAGTTTGCATTTGTGTTAATTAAATAAAATTAACCTTGACTCAGGAGGCTTCATTAGCAACTAGTTTACAAAAAGTCATCATAGTAGGGTGAGGTTTGGAGTGGCACAGCATTTTGTGGCTTGGTGAGGTGGAAGCACAGGGTGTTCTCTGGATGCCAGCAAGGAGAGACGGTTAGCTAGTTGCTACTCAGCCACTCTGAACTCACAGGTTTTCACCCCTGCCTTTGAGTCTTATTCATAATTAGAACAATAGAGACTTAGTTAAAGCTGCCTTTAGCGTAAGTGACAGGGCTGGTGCCTGCAGGAGCAGAATTTTCACCAGGCTGTGACCTGAGTGGCCAGGCCACTGCTAGATAAGGACACAAGCAGGTAAAGTAACTGCAGAGTTGCAGTTGCTGGCTGAGATAGCAGTAGGTTAAGGTGCAGCCACTGTGCTGTAGATAAAACAACAATCCCATGTTGTGCATGTAAGCCTGTCAGATTTAGAAAACCGTGCGTGCTTCAGATTCCCCCCACACTCGTTCTACCTCATCCACCACTTGCGGAGTGTGTGTGTCGCTAGTCTATGGGAAGCTTTCTTACCAGTGCTTACACCACCAGCAGAACAATCGAATCTTAGATGCGGTGGGTGTGAGTAAGATAGCTTCACAAAGCCTTTCTGAGGAAGAGAGAACAGTTGCAGGTTAGACGCCTTGTAATCATTGTCTTGGGTTATGAAATGCTACTAAAAGCTGAAGGTGCCAACAGGAGTGTTGGTATGGGTTGTGGTGAAGAGTTGAAGGTCTGGAGTAACTGTGATACGGTTTCCATGGTATAGTCACAAAAAAGGAAAACCAAGGTGATAAAACCATGTCTCCAGCAAAGGCAGAGGATGCATTGAATTCTGTGAAGCTGTGAAGCAGTAGCTCTTGGGGTATAGACCGAGTGATCCACAGAGTGAGGTGGGAAATTTTCACGACTGTCTCTGCTCTGTCTGTGGGTCCAAGATGCAAGATGGGGAATTACTTGCAGGATCAGTATGTGGTCAAAACTGTGAGGCTGTGCTGGGCATGCCTGCAGCCTGCAATTCATTCACAGTGAACCTCACTCCCAGGATGTTTCTTCCCACATTGGTAGATCACAGAGGATTTGTTTAGAGACTGTTGTGGACGAATATGGATAAATTGAGGTTTTTTAAAACTTTTTATTTAATGTGCATTGGTGTGAAGGTATCAAATCCCCTGGAACTGGGGTTACAGAGAGTTGTAAACTGCATGTGGGTGCTGGGAATTGAACCCAGGTCCTCTGGAGGAACAGGCAGTGTCCTTAACCTCTGAGCCATCTCCCCAGGCCCTAAATTGAGTATTTTAATCTAAAGCCTGTAGCACACATAGCAAGTTTAAAAACTTGGGCAAATGTCAAAACTGACTCATAGGATACCTGTGCAGTTGATGAGTCTTGAAGCAGAGTGGTGGGTAAGGCCTGTGAAGTCAGAGTGGTCAGCGCAGTCCAGGAGTCAGGGTTCCAGGGGTGTCTGCAGCTGTGCCTCAAGGCTATGAATTGTAAAAGCTTTAGGCAAAGCAAGGGTGCCTCTCAGATGTGACACTGGTGTTCTCCTGATTTCGTTAATTTCCCCAGTTGTTCTCCCCTTCTGCAGATTTTATTAACCTGGCCCGTGTCGTAGGCTTTCTATTGTGTGACGCAACCCGGGGCCAAGGCAGCCAAGAGAAAAACTGTTTAATTGGGCAGAGAGCTAACTCAGACTTTTGAAACCTCAGAGTCTGTCCCCAGTCTCATGCCTTCTTGTAATCCCTCCCAAACAGTTTTCCCAACTGGGAACCAACATTTAAACTTATAAACTTGTGGGTATTGTTGTCATTGAAATCACCACAGCCTGTTTCTGTGGGTGCTTTTTGTATCATCTTATTTTGTGTGCTGTCAGAGTATTAGCCTTAACAGTCTTCTGTTTGTTTTGTCACGTGTTAACCTTTTGAGGTTAGGGCAGATCTCACGCACTTGAGCAGTGTGTAATGAAACTCAATTTCAACAGCATCAAGGTGCAGTTACTTAGCTCCTCCTCAGTGCTTTGTGTGCGTGCAGCTGCTGACAGTAGAAGGGGTGCAGTCCTGGAGCTCACAGCCCAGCTTGCGTGAGTGCCGAAGGGCAAGCACAAGGGCAGAGCCACAGATCATAGCACAGCCTTGCCCTGCAAACACACAATTGGTGTGTAGCCCCAGCACGGGTTATTTCCCAACCTTCCTGCACTCCTGGATCTGCTGTGGACACAGTACTGGAATTCTGTCACACAGATCTGCAGGGAGAGAGGGCAGAACCTCCATCCAGTGTAGTCAGGGACTTCGTGTTTCCTTCCCACATAGCTGTAGTGTGATAGGTTCGAAATCTTGTTAGAGGAATTGAGATAAGGAGGGAAAATAGCATTCAAGAGCATAATGCTAGTAAGAGGCAGCCAGAGGGGTGTGTGAACAGATCATGAATACTGTATCTTCCTCCTAAAAATGAAAAGATGACTCCCCCCACCCCCAGCAAAGAAGTGTATATGACTTCAACTGCGGCTTAGGGTTAGGAAGTCTAGCTGGAGACACTGGAAGTGCTTGGGAACCCAGACAGGACAGCAGTGTGCAGAGCCCGCATCTGCTGTGACCTGCTTTGAAACTCCAGACAGATATTTAAGTACACACTTTGGAGGAAGAAAGAGGCCCCCATTCTCACATCTTATCTCACTTTAGCAGCAAACCTTCAGTTGCTCCAAGGAGTTAAGTGGATGCTGCTCTGTCAGGGCTCCCACGTTGGTTGGTCACATGACCCGTGTCTTTCTCCAGAGAAGTGGGGCTCTTTAGTGTAGTCAAGTATCTCTGTCAGTTTGAATCTCCGGGTCAGGTGTTGAGAGGCCATACATTCTGCTTGCTGAGCACAGGCTTGCTTGTCTATTCTGGACCAAGTGACATGGCAAATTATTATACACCAGTGGTTTGGGACGGCAGGTAAGCTTATAATTTAGCCAGAAGGTTAGGGAGCAAATATTATTTTTCCTGTTTATTAATTTTACCCATTGCTCATGAGGTATGAGAAATACTGTTCTTTTGAAATCCTGACTTAGGCATATTTTCAATGCTAAGGAAGACTTAAGTTTTAATATTTGATAATATTACTTAAAAACTTTGACTTGAGCCAGGCATTTGTGGTGCATGCCTTTAATCCCAGCACCAGGAAGCAGAGGCAGGCAGGTCTCTGAGTTTGAGGTCAGCCTGGTCTACAAAGTGAGTTCTGGGACAGCCAGAGCTGTTATGCAGAGAAACCCTGTTCCAAAAAACAATACAAAGCAAAACCAAACCAAACCTGTGAATTGAGAAGAAAACTACATATTAATGAATCTTCGGGAAAAATGCTTTGATGGCCGTATGACTCCGTTATCAGCTATAAATTGGGGGAGAAAAGTGTGGTTATACCCTACTTTTTACTGCTCTCAGATGAACAGTAAGCTGAGAATAACTCCGCACATTCACATCTGTGAGGAAGGGTCAAGCACTGGGTTGATTGACACTTAGAAAGAAAAAATGGTGCATGCATTTTTCAGATGATTTCACCATGACTGACTGTAGTCCCTGGACTTAGACACTGCTGAAAAGTGTTAATGCAAAGCTTAGGTTACCAGAGTGGCCCTTAAACTGCCCAGTCTCATGGGGTTTCGTTTGTGTTTGAAACAAATGGTTCTGATGTTGCAGTGAGATTACAAAGACCTCTGAGATGAGACAGCTCCTCCACTATTTAATATGAGGCTAAGGGTGCTCCATAGTGCTGAATAGTACTTAATTCTTCTGAGAGATTCCAGTATGTGGATTAAGAAGGCAGAGGAGGAGACAGAGACAGTGAAGCTCTGAGTTGAGACTCAGGTTATATGAAGATGTTCATTGAGGTTTACACTGTGATTGCAAAAAGGACCCTTAACATGAGTGTCTGCAGAATAGCTAGCCTGCTAAGTCTTCAAATAGCAAATCAAGAAACCTGCCTAAAAACTCCTTGAGTGTATGATAAAACCAGTGTAAGTTGTCAGTAACCTCAAGGAGGCAATGTAGAGTCTGAGAACTGCCTGAGATGTGGGTCGCCATTTTCTCAAGCTAAATTGCTTTAATGAGGGTGTTATTTTAATGAGAATGTTACTGTACATTGGATAATGTGTAGACCACATGGAACAGTACTCACTTTGTGGAGGATCTCTGCAAGGATTATTTTCCCTTGTTTCAAGCAGTGGATATAGATATGGATAGCAGTAGACACAGATACAGTTATAAAGTGTAGCTGTAGAACAGTAGGTGCAGCCGTTCTGTGCATCAGGGTAAAATAAAGCAATAGCAGATGAGCCCAGGGTGGAGAGAAGGGAGAGGTGGGGCCTTAACTCTCCTGCTGTGATTGTTTTCTCTGCCTTTCACTAGCCACTGTTGAGTTTGGACTTTTGGCATTGGTCTTTGGGGAAGAAATCAGTGCTTTAGCTGCCGTTATTTAGTGAATAATAACTTAGATAGCGTTGGTTTTTCCTGAAAGTTCATTTTATTTTACAGTTACTTTTAAACTTGATGTTTACTTGCTCATACTTGAGCCTGGAAGTTTGAGGATAATGTGTGGGAGTCAGTTCTTTCTGCCATGTGGGTTCTGCTACTGTACCCCTTCCAGGCTTAGCAGTAGGCTCCTGTGCCCACAGTCATCTCCCCAGTCCAGCCTTGTGGGGTCTGTTTTCTCCTTCCACATGTTGGCCTGTCTTTACCTGGTATTTGAAGGCCTTTGACAATTTACTTTAATTATAGGACACTTATTTAGAAAAACAAATGCTACCTTTTTGTTTCTGTTTGTTGGGTGTATCTAGAACCAAACTAAGTTCGGGGGATGCTTTTTGAGTTAGGACTCAGTCTCGTCATCAATTACTTATCTATTTCTAAACATATTAGTGTTGTTCATTCAAAATTGTTGAAATTATTTTAAAACCATCTGTTCTGACAGATTGAGCTTAATTACTGAAGCATAAGAAGTGGAGAAAACACTTCTTGAAGACATTTCATCCGGGTTACTATGTTTCAGCTACTTGAAGAACATTTCTTTGCTGAATGTCCTTTTTTGTTTGTTAAGGGCTCTCTCTATGTAGCCCAGATGGGTCTGGACTGAAGTTGTGCATCAGTGTAGGAATAACAGGTGAACCTAAATCTTGGAGCATCTTAACAGTAGTTACTTTGGTTCATGAAATTTCATTTTTCTTTCAGAACTGAAAGAAACTCTCACATCCAAAAATTAAATGCCTGAAAATACATCGGGAAATAAACAGGGCAGTGGCAGCTCCCACCTTTAATCCCATTGTTCGGGAGGCAGAGGCAGACAGGTCTCTGAGTTCAAGGCCAACCTGGTCCACAGAGCCAGCTCCAGGACAGCCAGGTGTAGTTGGAGGCTGCTTGTTCATTGCCGGCTCCCCAGACCACGAACTAACCACTCTGAAACTATTTTATTTAAATCACTGCTTGGCCAATCACTCAAGCATATTGCTAGCTACCTCTTATATCCTTGGTTAACCTATTTCTATTATTTTATATTTTACCATGAAGTTTGTGGCCTACCGGCAAGGTTCCAGGCTGGCAGCTCGCATATTTTTTCGTTTTGTTTTGTTTTGTTATGTTTTTTGAGACAGGGTTTCTCTGTAGTTTTGGAGCTTGCCCTGGAACTAGCTCTTGTAGACCAGGCTGGCCTCAAACTCACAGAGATCTGCCTGCCTCTGGGATTTAATCTGAGTGCTGGGATTAAAGGCGTGCACCACCACCACCCAGCTTTTTTTTGTTTTGTTTTGTTTTGTCTTGTTTTTTTGTTGCATGTCTCTTTTCTCTGGTGGCTCCATGGCTTCTCCCTGATTCTGCCTACTCTCTGTATATATCTTTTCCAGCCTTGCTATCTTCTGTTAATCCATTGGCCCAAAGCAGATTCTTTATTCATTAACCAATAAAAGCAGCACATATACAGAAGGACCTCGCACACTATTTTCCCTTTTCTGTTTAAATGAAAAGGAAAGTTCCAATTTTAACATGGTAAAATTACATATAACAAAACAGGTTATCAAGCAAGAATTATAGTTGCAATATTTATATCTACTTTATCTTTT
>LOEQ01000274.1:1871449-1888720 GCA_001685075.1 Bramus lutescens
TCTGTGAGTTTGAGGCCAGCCTGGTCTACAGAGCGAGTTCCAGAACAGTCTCCATAGCTACAGAGAAACCCTGTCTCAAAACAACAACAAACCCCACAGATTTTAAAAACAGAAATCATTATTGGCAACAGCTATTTGTAACTTAGGTACATTCTCACCTTTCTGTTACCTGGTGTGAGAGAAGGTTGCAAGTAAAAGCTGCTTTCTGATTATTAGTATCTTGTTGACTGAAGAGTCCAGCTATACATGCTGTCATGAGTTGTACTTCCTGGTTCAGTTATTTGTAAAGTGCGGAGTTTCATTCGCTTCCCCAATTGTATTCTTTATTAAAAACTTTTGCGAAGATTTTCTTTTGTGTGTATGTGTGTTTTGTCTGAACATATATGTATGTGTGTCACTAGAGTGCAGGGCTGCAGAGGTGTTGGATCCCCTAGCACTGGAGATCTAGAAAGTTGTGAGCTGCCATGTGGGTGCTGAGAACTCAGAACTCAGGTCCTGACAGCACCCACTCTTACCCCTGACCATCTCACCAGCTTTAGTAGTGTCCTGTGGAAGGAGTTCTGTCACTGTCCTTTGAGCTTCCTGATTGACCCTAGCATTTAAACAATGTCCCTGCCTTGTGCATTATCTCACTGACTCACCTTGGGTGTGTTGTGTCAGAGACTGCTCCCAGGGGCCACACACACCCTAAGTACACCCTCCCCTACTGACTTACATAGACTGACTGCTTGCAGTGTACCCTGGTCACCCACAGTCCTCACACTGGGTCAGAACATTAGCATTTCCCTCTTGGGAGTTAATGTCTGAGAGGGTCCCAGCACATGAGTGAGGTATCCCTAAACTAACCCATATGGGTTGTTGTTTGCTTACTTATTCATTGCTTTGCATTTCACTCCTTATAGATTTGCATAGGAGTTGTACAGTGATTGTATGAACTCTTACCGTCTCTATGTCTCGCATAGCAATTGACAGATTCTTCTAAAGGGAAAACCAGACAAAGGAGAATAAACCCATGATATCTACTTAGCCCAGTCATCAGGAAACTGCACAAAAACCTGTTTTGTGACTGGTAGTTTGTTGGCTGTGACGATGACTTCATATCTAGGATGAGATCATGATTTCCATCTTGAAATTTGGTTCATGTATTTGATCTTGATTAGTGGTGTTGGGTTTTATTGAGATTAGAAACAGACAGATATTTCTTTGCTAAGCTCTTGGGAGGATTAGTGAGGAGTAACTCTTAGTGTTTCTGCCCATAATTGTTTATAAGCCATAGTTGTTGACAAGATTCTCTTGTTTTCATAGTTACATACCCAGAGAGATGGTTTTCAATGACAGCTCTTCTAGTCAGACTCCCAGTCAGTCCTTGGATACACTGATATTTCAGAGACCAGTCTCTTCCCAGCTCCCTGGTCTGCAATCTCTCCTTGGGGACATAGAGCTTGCCAGCACTGTGACTTTCTCCCCCAAGCAGAGGGCTCTCCTCAGGGACAGACTCTATGTCTTTTCTGTATAGAAATTTATTTGGCTAAGTTAAAAAAAATAAAAGAACAGACTTATTCATGGGCCATTTAGAAAATGCTTTGTTTTGTTTTGAATTTCTGACTCTACATCAGGCATTGCTAAAGCATGCTGTAGCCACCATGGTACAGTGTCATTTGCTCTGTACTGATGAAGATCTGAGCATGAAGCAGAAAGCTGTCTCTTGTTGTAATTCGTCACATGAAGAATGTCATTTTCAAGAGCATTGTCATTCTGAGTCTCATGAACTCAATGCAGCACTTGGCAAGTTTGTCTAGACAAAGTAGTCTTGAATGTGGGCATCTGTTCTGCATGTAGTGGTTAGTCTCTTCAGACTACCCATGAAGATCATGTGGAATTTAACTCCTATCAGTTAGACTTTAGAGTTGTTCAAGTAAAAGGACACAACCTTGTGGCAGAGTGCCAGACACATGCCACTTTGAGTAAGATATATGCCTGTTACTTCCCCTCCCACTGTCTGAGCATCAAGTCATTCTGTCTTAGGTGGGAATGGGAGGGACGAGTCTACAAATCAAGTATCCAGTGAGGAAGATAGTTTTATTCCTGGATTATGTTTTACACAAATCCAGAATAAGTACACACACTATGAAAAGGCAGTTGAAGGATGCACCACTGACGTCATGTCGAGTTGGCCTGTTTTAATTAAGGAGACCATGGCACAGACACTGTATGCTGACACGGTTTAGTGCGTACTCTAGTTTTGTGTGAGACTTCTCTGGTAATGTATTTCTTTTTCTATTTCCAAATGTGATTAATGTGCCACGTAGTGTTAACTGTGCTCTGTCCCCAAAGACATCAAATGGGAGGCAGCGTGTAGAAGCTAAATTATTCGGAGAGGATCAAGGATTGATTTAAATATAAAAGGATTAATTGGTCTCTGAAACAGACTATTAAACTGTACTGTAATCTTGACTGAAAGTGGAAGAGTTACAAATGCATTGCAAAGAATAAATTAATATATTTTGTAACTTTAACCCTTTCTGCCTTGCTTTTTGTGGTTGTATACACTGTACTCCATGCTTTTTGTGGTTGTATACACTGTACTGCATGCTTTTTGTGGTTGTATACACTGTACTCCATGCTTTTTGTGGTTGTATACACTGTACTGCATGCTTTTTGTGGTTGTATACACTGTACTCCATGCCTTTTGTGGTTGTATACACTGTACTCCATGCCTTTTGTGGTTGTATACACTCTACTCCATGTTTTTTGTGGTTGTATACACTGTACTGCATGCTTTTTGTGGTTGTATACACTCTACTCCATGCTTTTTGTGGTTTACACTGTACTCCATTGCATGCTTGTTTGATGCAGAGGGCATTCGCTGTGGTACTGATGGAATAGGATGCAGAACAGAGCATCACTGAGTCCAAGGGAGCTCGGAGAATGCCACAGACTGGATTTTCTAGGAACTGTCACTAGGCATGACTCTGAGCCTAGAAGTCAACTGTTATTGATTGGGAATCTAAAATTCTCATTCTGTGGGACTTCGTTAAAGAGGAACAGTGGGTGAATGGGGTCCTTTATCCCTTGTGTAACTACAGTGAAGGCTCGGCTGTGGAGGATAAATGGTGTAAGGACACCATAGCCAGAGAAACAAAAAAAGTCAATTATTTCTAAGCAAACAGTATTGCCTTTTTGATTCTTGCTCACAGGTGACACTCGAGCCAGGCATGTGCTTCTTTCTGAGACATCCTGCTCATTTCTCCTTTGCAGGGAGAGGAAGCGTGTTTACCCATTTTATGTTGGGATTCTTGTCTGTCCTGTTCTTACATCATGGACTTGATGACAGAACAAGTGGGCGATTCAGAATTGTTTGAGACCCAGCAAACATCAGATCCAGTTTGTTATTTATTATTATTTTATTGTTGTTACTATTTTTTATTTTTATTGAGACCATGTTTCTCTGTGTAATCTTGGTTGTCCTGGAACTCACTCTGTAGACCAGGCTGACCTCAAACTCAGACTCTCCTGCTTCTGCCTCCCAAGTGCTGGGACTACAGGCACCACCATCACCCTGGCATCAAGCCCAATTTTAAATGGACGTCATGTGGTTTGTTGCTGAATTCACCCATTGATCTGCCTTCTCTTGTGCTTTCAACTGTTACTGTGTTTGGACAGAATGGTCTTCTGCCCGAGCAGTTTGGTTACTGACATTGTTCTCACTAGAGGGATGGGATTTGGGTGATTTCTTGTGTAGGCATTGCCAGTTGCTTGCTGAAAGCCAGAGAGCTGTGACATCTCTTTTCTTCAGGAAATGGCCAGGTTGTGCTAGAGACAATGCCATTCTTAGCCCTGTGAACAGAGAAGGCAATCAAGAGGTATGTCTGAACATAGTGTAAAGTGGATGGTGGGATTCTTTCAGCTATTGCTACTATTAATAAAGTTGGTAGGTAGGTAGGTACGATTACTAATTACAAATGACATTTATTCAGATGATGTGATTTCAGCAGTATTTTATAATTTCATTGTTTTCAATTATGGTAAATTTTACCTTTAGAAAAATAATCTTTAAAGACAGATACCTGAATGGAGTAGTCTGATTTGACTAAATTTACTAAGTTAGTAAATTTCAAATAGAATTGTATGTGCAGGATGAAGACATCATCTGCTGCAATAGCAAAGAAAAGTAAGGGGAAAATGTACCTCACTTCTCTCTGCCAACTGGAGGTTGAGTGATGTTGACCCATAGGGATCATATGCTGCCCTATTGTAATGCACCAAGTTCTTCCTCACTAACTCTTCCTGAGAAGAGCCCAAGGGAGGGGCTTAGTCTATGCCGTGGCTTCTCTTTGCTCCTGCTCTTCGGGGTTCATGCTCCTCATCTGGCTTCCAGTGTGGCTCAAAGCAACATTTCTTGATGCTGGTGTCTTTCTTTGACCTCATTTCTTAGTTCCATGTTTATGTGTGTAACTTTTACCTGATGTTACAGCTGCCATGTCCTGCCCACCTCTTTTGGAAGTACATCACCTGGGCCCTGTGTGTGACTGCTGCTGCTTAGCAGTGCCTTTCTCTCCTGTGGCATGCTGTCATGCCTCCTGGCTGCTCTGCCTGTTTCTTTTCTTTCCTTTCACAATGCTGTTCAGAAGGATAACCTTTGCAGAATACGGATGAGACTATGGCAGATGCTCAGAGCTTAGTCCAGTGTGCTGAGAATGAAAGTCACCCCCGTGCTATTGTTTACACTCTGACAGGCTTAGAATATCTGCCCTTGTTCAGTGCTCTCATCCCATTTTGTACCCTCTCCTGCCAGTTTCTAAGGTCCTGTTCTCCAGACATTCTACATGGCTGTGTACTTAGGCCTCTGGATTAGCCTACATGTCTCTGCCTCTTTCCTAATGCTCTATTGCTGCTGTCCCCTCCCCTCTGAACTCTTTGGCATGTCATCTTGTTTTATTACTTCATAATCTCTCTCCCTCCACTGCGCATGTGCACTAAGTTTCTCAATGGCTCTGTTCTGGCTCTACTTCTTTTTAGACTATAACTCTCATGAGCCAGGACCTGGGGCTTTTGTCAGCATAGGCCACTGGGCAGTGCCTCCATGCTGGTACCCAGGACAGGGCTACATGCTGGCACTCAGGATACACACTGGTGGGAAGAACTAGATGTCTGAGCTGCAGGAAATCTTTGGTTAGAGCCTTTTTTCTGAAAACACTTTTCAGGACAATACTGTCAAAAGTTTAAATGTGGATAAGTTTAAGTATTCTCCCTTTATTTGTAGCTTGATCTTATGTCTAACACACACACACACAGACACACACATACATAGTATACATGTATACATGTATGTATGTATGTATGTATGTACACACACACACACTTTCTGGGGTGATGTGCCTAACAGAATGCATGTTTCCTCTTTGTTTCTTTACTTCTGGTTTCTTCTTTGTATTGAGTAATGTCTTTCAGTCAGCTCTGTCCCAACATTCCTTTTTTTCCCCCTCAGTTGAATTTTCCCTCCCTATGAAAATTTTCTTGAGCTCCAAATGAGTCACTATTTTGAGCATTGAGCACATTGCAGTATGTAGCAGTCTTTGGCCTTTCGGCACTGTTACTCTGCTGAAGGAAAGTACCTTGTTTATCTCTGGTGGTTTTAGCTGTTACATCTGTGTAATGGATAAGAGAAGATCATGGGCACTGCTGTTCACCAAAGGTAGAGGAAGTCACGTGTCTGGCGCAACCCTCTGGCAGTGGAGGAGTTTGGGAAATAAGTGCTTGCTGATGATAGCACACTACCAAATAAGTATGTGCTCCTCTTTATTTTCTTCTGCTGGAAAACTATGGCCTCCTCTGTGTAGTGGTGAGTGAGATCTTATAGCAGCGCTGAGTATGAGTGTGGGGCTTTGGCAGGCAAATACCAGGTTGTTAGACCGCCATTAAAGGACTTGCCACACCACACTGAGTGTCAGCTTCTGGCTAAGAGAGGTCTGAGAAGGCAGAAAGTGCATCCTAGCAGTTTTGCTTTTTCCTCCATTTTGCAAGTGATGTATTTAGAAACAACTAGCATCACTACTTTGAATAGGGACAGAAAGTAATCTCATGGTATTGTATTGACTCGTATATGAAGCATGATTAATAAAAACTCAGAAACAGATATTGGGGTTCAATCTGAAGATCAGAAAAGCAAAGCAGCCAGCCACCGACTCTTACCTCTATCTCAGTTCAAAAATGGTGGTCTGCCTCCAGGAATCCTCAGAATGAGACTGTGTCGAGAGCTGTCTCCTCCCATATTATATTCCTCTCTAGTTCTGGGATTAAGGGCATGCAGCACTATTACCTGGTTTCTTTGACAAACTAGTGTAACTACTGGAATTACAGGTATATGTCACCACTGCCTGGTCTGTAAGGCTACCTAGTGTGGCTATTCTAATTTTCTGGTTTTCAGGCAAACTTTATTAAAATACAAATGAAATGCCACTACATTTCTCTTTTTTGTCTAAAATAAAGAAGACTATAACTAATATAAGAAAACTATATACAATAAGTACAATAACTCTATACAATATATGCAGGCAATAAGTACATCAACAATGTCTAGTCCATTTGCATTTGACAAATTCAGAGAAAACACTCCATATCCTATCTTGGATTACTTTCTATCATCACTTGCTTTCTGTGTTAGGTAAAGAAGAAAAACTATAACTATCTAGTCTTCAACTCCCTCAAAGACTCAAGAAGGAAATAATATTAACTGAGGAAGCAGGAAGTGTGAGCAAGCAACTTGCAAAAATCATGAATAATGACAGAAATAGTTGGATGCCTGGACAGTCACCCAAGGTTCCTCTGCAGCATTGGGGCATCCATCTTCAGCCTATAGGCCTACCATATCCAACCAACTTTTCTGTGAAGCAGGATATTCTGAAGGATTGTCCCTCCTTGTCTTGACAGTGTTTGGCAGTCACTTTATTTTGTGTCCTGCTTGTCCAATTAGGACAGCACACTGTCAGCAGTTGAGGTAAGGGCATTTTCTTGCCCAGTGGCTTACTTTTGCCACAAAAAAGTAAACTCCATCTGGGATTTATTCATTGCCCATTATCTTCTCTGAAGTAGATTGGTGCTGCCACAAGCAGACATGTCTCGTTGCCATAAAAAAGAAGAACCTAGGTTTAACATCTTAAATGTATTTTTTAAGTCTCTAAAGTGTTTGAAGATGTCCTATCTATCTAAAATATAACTTTGTTTGACCTTCAAAACAGACCTAATGTGACTATAAGTTCCATTATAGTAGGTGACTAATTACTAACCTGCATTTGCTTATTACCCTAAATAGTTGGTAGTAATAATTTTCAAGGACTAGAGATTTGCATTACATTGTTAATTGAACTGTAGAAGTACAATACCTTGAACAAGAGTAGAAATGTATGTACAATGTGCTTTAACAAAATTAATCTCTCAGTATACAAAATTTGTATACAATATACAAAAGTCCAGTCCAATGTAAAATATTTAAAGCTAGTAGTTGCTTTTTAAGTGTAGGTTTAATAACTCTACCTTTCTATCCTATCGTATCTATATCCCCCTTTTTTTCTTTTCAAAACAAGATCGTATCTATATCCTCCCTTTTTTCAGAGTAGATTCAGTAACCTTTCTTTTTATCTTATATCTATATCCTCATATTTTTCTTTTCAGAGTACATTCGATAATCTACCCTTTTATCCTATCATCTGTATCCTCCTTTTTATCTTTTCAAAACAAGAACCTTGAATCTAATTTCCTTTGTTTAGCTTTTTTCCTTACCATTATCCATAACGACTTGTAACTAACACACTAAACAAAGACAAACATTCACAATCCATTTTGGGGGCAATGTAGGCATAGCTTTCTAGGCTGATTGGGGCCACTGATAACCTTATGGGGACCCAAAGGACATTTAGGATTATGGTCAAGTCCTGACTAGAATATTCTGTGAGGCTGGATCATCTCAGCCAACAGCCTTGAAGCTGTTCATGGTGTAGAACTCAGAGGAAACTGCAATGGAGGTGCTCTGAAACATAGGATCATCTGGGCCACCCCAGATGATCCAATAGGAATTGGAGATTTTTTTCAGGGGGTCTTTTTTGATCAAACCTTATTTTTCTTAACCAAGAATGAATCCACAGCCTCTCACTTCCTGTAGAAACAAAAGCAAAACCCCTTCTCCAAAATAACGTAACTTTTGACCTAAATTTTGAAGTCAAGGCATTTTCAAAATATATGGGTTGAATTAATCCATATAATCAAGTGTCTTTTAGCAGCTGTTGCTCCTTCCTCAGCAGTCAGACAATTCAAAGACAACACAATAACATACAGTATCCAGATTCTGTGTTTATTTTCCATCTTTACATGGAAGCTAAGCAGCTGGGAGCACTAGTTTTTCTAGTTTTTCTCCTGAACCCTAGTGTCTAGGCCTGGGTCTAGCCTGTGATGGTGGCTAAAAAGCTTCAGGCAAACAGCTTTTTCTTAAATTCATAGCCCAAAAGTTGGGTGCCAAGTGAAGCATGATTAATAAAACTCAGAGACATATTTGGGTTCAACCTGAAGGTCAGAAAAGCAGAACAGCTAGCCCCCCCCTTTTTGGCTAGGTTTGGGTTCCAACTAATAGAGCTGTAATGAACTCCACCATATACACAGAGAAACACACACACAAACACAGAGACTTCCATTAAGTAATATAAAATCGTAATTAAATGGGGGTTCCTCTGGATCCTTCCCTCATGGTTTTCATGCGTCCTTTTATTCTCAGTGTGCCTAAGGTAGCTGATACATAGTCTGAGGCTGAAGAAGAGGTCATACAAGCAGAAGGAACAGAGGGACAGTGAGGCTGGTGGGAGAGCAGTGTAGAGAAACTCCCTGCTAGGGAAGCAGAGGTCCCCATGTAGCTGGTTCTTGTTAGAGTTTCTTTCGTGTGGCACTTGGCTGTGGGGTGGCTTCCTGCTTGCTGCTGTACACCTGAGCAGTGACAGCATATGCAGCTCCCATCTGCTTTGACTTTCTTGGCAGGTCACTTCTGCTGCTTGCTGGGTGTGCAAACCTAGGCAGATGTCAGAGGTCTAAATTCTGCTTTGACTGCCACTTAGACTCCCTGTAGGTGTCAGAACCTGTCACAATGGTTGGGTCTTTTTGAAAAAACATAAGCATACATTTTATGATTTTAAAATGGACTATAAAATCGGTCTTGTAACTTAGCATACAGTTTAGCAGTGGGGTGCCATGCAGGCTGGCAACCAGACCTGCAAAGCCTTATCTGTTGGTCCTTAATAATGCATAAGGCGTTGGGGTTGAGTGAGGTGTGGTAATGAGTCTCTCTCCTATCCATTCCCATTTCTCATAGTGCCCCCAAAACTTCTGAGAGTCTCTGCTTTGTCTGTGGGCAGGGGTGAGTGTGTGTATGGGGGGGGGATCTAAGCTTGTGCATATGTTTATTCTTTAGACAGGCTGCCATTTTGAAGCTTTGACTGACCTAGAACTCACTGTATAGACCAAACTGGCCTCACACTCATGGAGAGCCACCTGAGTACTGAAATGAAATAGGTAGTGTTACCCATCAGGCCTGTATGCATGACTGTGAATTACCTGTGACAAATACCACTTTAATCTGGATGTTCTCCCACTGAGTGTTAAATAAGCTGTTAGAGATTGTGGACAGGTTAATCTGGTCTAGTGGTAACCTCAGGAGAAATGCAAATTCAGAACTTTGGTAAGCCTGTTTGGATTCTGTGTGCTGACATCTGTTGCCAAGCACACAGCACTGATGAGAGCAGATCTTGTACCCTTTTTGCGGTCTTAAAAACAGTCTTCTGTTGCTTTGCTCGTCTAGGTTAGCTTCAAACTCTTGCAACCTTTGAACCAAAATCAGTTCAGTTATAGCCCTGTTACGTGAGGTTCCGAGGAGGAAAATTCATCCTTTAGGCCAGGATGGCACTGCTCTTGCTTTGACACTGATGTGCTGCTCTAGTGCCAGTCCAGGAACTCTGCAGTCTCAGAGAACTAATCTGCCACCAAAGGACAGTTTATTACCACAAAGTAGCTTAGCACCAAGGATAGGATGGTAGAAAAACTAATTTTGCCCGTATATGTACACACGTCTGTGTGTGTACCTATGTGCCTGTGTTATTGTGTGTGTATGTGTGAATCAACAATGTTCAATGTGACCTCGCTGCATTTGAACAGTGTACTTGGTAACTTTGTAGTGGAGTGATTCTTCATTGAACTCTGATAGTAATTTAGTAGTTAAAGCTCTGCATTATCTCTCATAACAAAAACATTTGCAGTTGAGGCCTCTGAGGTGATTCAGTAGTGGATGCTCTTACTGCCAAGCCTGTGGATCTGAGTTTGAGCCCAGGAGCTCCTTGGGAGAGAGAGAGCTGGCTCCTGCTTGTTGTCCTTCCGTGTGTACGGTAATGTTCCTGCAGGCACACACATAAATACAGTTAATTCTGAAATTTAAGAAAAATAAATATGCAGACTGACATTTTCATTGCCTTGTAGTGTTATTTAATTCATTATAGAAAGAGGTAAGAGTTACTAAGACCATCTCAGACTTCTATGGGATAATGTGCCCAGTACTGTGCTCTGATGAAGGCTGAGGCCCTTCCAGCAAGAAACACTAGAAGCAAACGAGGCCACATTTCTCAAGGAAACCATAAAGCATCATCGAGGGCCTTTAAACTGGAGCAAGAGGCTTAGTTAATGACAAATCAGAAAATTCCCAAATGATAAATTGATGACATAGAAAGCATTTAGATAAAATGATCTGCATGCATTCTGCATTGTGAATCTGTTAGCAGAACACTTTACACCTTGGAAAGAATAGGAGCTTATTAATATTCATAATGCATTTTGAAAGCACATGTAATAGCTGCATTCTGAAAACTCAGTGCGAGGACACTAAAATTCTTTAAAAGAGTAAAATGATGCTGAGTGTGGCTCTTTCCTCCTTTGCATGTGTGTGGCTGTTCCCAGATGCCCCACTCGGAAGGCAGGCCAGTCCCTCGTGCTTTGTAAGTAAACAGTCTTCAAAGGTGCCTTTTCGGATTAAAAAAATAAATAAACCACTTTAGTGGGAAATCTTTAAAAACACTCAGGGTAGACTTCACTCTTACACCACACTGTACTCGAGCATCATGGTTTGTATTGTGTTTTGTTTTGTTTTTAAAAGATAGCGTCTCACTAGGTAACTCAGGCTAGTCTGAAACTCATCCGAAGCCCAAGCTGACCTCAGCGCACCATACCCCACGCTTAGTAAACTTTGCATTTTCTTGTTTTATTTGTTGTATGCATTTGTGTGCAACTGTGGAGGTCAGAGAACAGCAGCTTCCTTTCCTTGCTGAGCTGATTCCCACTCTTCCCTCCTGCTGTAGCCTCACGTGTTACTCACACACTCTGCTTCTGAGCAGCCTGTTCTGTAAGCAACATGAGCTCAGGCAAAGACCTGGTCCACAGACACAAGAGAAGGCTTTTCTTGTCAGTTATAGAGTTATTGTAGTCTATCACTGAATTAAACTCAGATCTGAGCTCTAAAACTAGAACTGGGTGTGGTGGCACAAGCATCCCAACGACTACATCCCAACGATTCTGGAAGCTACAGCAGGAGGATTGCAAGTTCAAAAGCCAGCCCGGGGTAAAAAGTCTCTGAAGAGCATGTGCTTAGCATTCCACAGCCCCGAGCGTCACTCCAGGCACTGCACACCCAGACTGTGCTCACCCAAGGAAAAGGGGATTTCGACCCTTAGAATCCCATCCCTCCTAGCAGGGCCACTCGTCCAGGACTCCCACCCTCTAGCTTATTTCCTTCGAAGAGCTCACTGAGTTGCTTACCTTAGTCTCACACCGTGTCATCCTGTAAGCTTCATGTCCCCATCACCAGACAGCGCGTGTCCGCAGCACTTAGCACTTTGACTGGATGACTGTGTTCTGGTTCCTGTGAGGACTCCCTGGAAGAACAGCTGGCGCAGCAGTGGATATGTGTGAAGAGGAAAGTCAGTTGTGGGGACGGGGTGGGGCATATGTGATCGGCAGTTACTACAAACCTTGTTTCCTATTAAAGCATTTTACCAAAATTTTGTACATGTTTTTAACCCCAGAACCCTAGGTGTTTCTTATTGTCTTAGAAAAGTGATAGAAAGTTTTAGAACAAAGGCAAACATTTTAGAAAAAAATATTACAAACATAATTAAATATTTATTTATTTTCTGCTTACATCAAGCCCATCTAAAGTGCAGCCCATGACAAGTGTAACCTGGCTCAAAACTAACTCAGATGGATGGGACATCTCAAAATGGAAGCCCTCTGGCTGGGACACACACAGAAGTACTGGGCCATATTCGGCCTGTATTACATTGCTTTAAAAAAAAAAAAAGACTAGAAGTCCTAATGTTTCTTCTACCAAAAGAGCAGCAGAAGTAAACCCAGGTGTGGTGCAGTGCGGTACCAGCAGTGAGTGTGCAGCCCAGGAGTGTGCAGTGGTCCTGAGGCCAGAGAGCAGCTGGGTGGTGATGTGCCAGGTGTCCTTTCCCCTCATGTTGGGAAGGACTTACTTCCCTGAGTGGAAGGGTTTACTGACACCACTCCCTCTATATTTACACACCTGTGCACTGGTCCCTCTGAGACACGTGAGCATGTTTACAAACATGTGTACTTTTCCCTCTGAAGACAGGTGAACATGTTATTGAAAACACTGATATCTAGGGACATAGCACAGTGTGTTGATGGGTGAGAGCTTTATAGACCACACTGCCAGTTTTACCCAGGAGTCCTTTGAAACCAACTGTTTTGATGGTTTCTTTGTAACTTGTAATAAAGAGAAGCGCTGAGGGAGCAGGACTGGGAAGCATGCAGCAGTCTTCTGAGTCTGGCTGTACGCCAGGAGTTTAGCTCTCGCTTTGAAAACAGTTCAATAAATTGTCTCAATAGCATCAAGGCACTTAAAATGACATTTTATGAACCAATTCCAGGTAATTATTACATTTCTTGCTTACACTTTTCAAACAGGACACAACTTTATTTTCTTAAAACATGGAAAATATAAAGAACAAACCTAGTAAGGACTTTATTATTATGAGTACTTCCCAGTGGTCATTATTTTTCTTGAATGTGACTTTAAAAAAATAAAACTCAGGGGCCCAAAAGGTGACTCAGTGATCCCGAGAGCTTACTGCACAACTACAAAGACCTGAGGGGCCACCCCAGCAGCAAAAGAATAAGTTGGTGTGGTCTTACACTCACTTGTAACCCCAGTGTGTGTCAGGGCTGTCAGAGACAGGAGGATGGACAAGTGGAGCAGAAGCACAAGCTCCAGCTTTGGAGAGAGATCAGGGCAGTGTGCAATGGAGGTTGAACAACACTCTGTTCACAGTGCACACACGATAGTATGTACATTCACAGTGTTTTTGTGAACGTACACTATCTATTATGTGCATGTGTGTGGTAAGATAGTAACTCAGTCACACAGATTAGAGCTCCCCTACACCACCACCCTTCCTTCTGCCTTGCTTCCTTGCTTCTATTTCTCCTTTACTCTTCTCTTTGCCTCTTCTTGACTTATTGAAGCTTGTTAGGAATACCAACCCCCTGAGGGGTAGAGACATGGCTCCAGAGTTAATCTTGCTGTTCTTGGGTTTGGTTCCAAGCACCCACATGGAGGCTCACAACTCTAGCTCCAGGGATTCAGTACTTTCTTCTGGCCTCCTCAGACTCATGTGCCGTATCCATGGTGTGCATAAACCTCATGTAGGCAAGCACACACGAGTGTCCAACCCTAAAATACTTTCGTATAACATCATGTACATCTAGTTGTATTGGTACAGTCCTAATGTTTTCACTGTTGAATTACAGTGGTGTATTACATACATAACACACCAGATGGTAGGGATCCAGCCATGTTTGCATGAGCTAGCTAATGGAAACAACACTGACTTACTTCCAAGGATGATTACAGCTGTGCCTCTGCGAATGCCTCATAACCCTGTCCTCTCTGGAGGAAACGCCACAGGTTGTATTGAGTGCCCGAGAGAAGTACAGAGCCTGCTGTGACTGTGTGTCTTTGGAGAGGAGGGGGAGTGGGCAACAGCACACTAGTGAGTTGGGACCTGGGGCTAACTGATGAGATGATACAGACTTTTATCAGTGTGGCCTTTCCTGCCATTTTAGCAGTGCCATGACCAAATCATCAGAATGTTGTGTCAGGGTCACTAGAACCAAATGAAGTGTCATGGATAGTGATCATTCATAGCTGGAGCTAGAGGTAGGGCCTGTCTGAGCGATCTTACCTCAGTTGCTTTCTGTGTGACATGTGGTCAGTATCCACAGATATAAAAGGTATTGTGACTCTCCTTTCACTTCCTTCACGGCTAGGCTTTAAAAGTGCGTTGTCCCACAGAACTGTTATGGCCGTGGGAGCAAACTGTGTGCTTGTACTTCCCCCCGCCTTCCACTTGGTAGAAGCAATTACTTTGAACCTGTTCCACTGGAGCGTGCCCGGGTTAGTCTGATCATTTAAGTGGTGGCAGAATGGAGCCTTTGAAGGTAGCAGTCTGCACCTACCATAGCTTCGCAGAAGGCAAGCGTCCTCAGATGCAGAAAGCTGCCAGCCGAGTACAGCCACCATCATGCCGGATGCCATTCCCCCTCCCACCAACGTGTCTGTCTTTATACTGTTCTTGCCTGATCTTAATTATCTATTTAAAGAAGACATTTTTTTTAAGGTAATCAATGGTAAAAATAAGCGATTCGGCTCTTTTTTTATTGATGCTTCATTCTTTGGGGGGTGTATGAGATATCCAAATGAATACTGTTTGATATTTACCTAACAGATCCATCTTTTTGGTCAACTAACTTTTTAAAAATAAATACATCTTAGCCAATAAGAAGTTAGAAAAAATACATCGACTCTGCTATTTTGCACACACTAATCTTTTTGTTGAAACAAGTGCTTTTGCCTTCTTAAAAATGTCTCCTTTTTGGCGCTTCACACAGTTATTCTGTGCACGGTTTACAAGCTCCTCTCTGCTCTCCCCACATCTGCTCCCTGTTTCATTCTCACTCACTTGCCTTTGCTCCGCTTCTGAAGGGCTTTGTTCACCCCTTTCTTTCCCTGGAGTGTCTGCGTCAGTGTTGTGACTGTACTTCTGTGTGTTTGTGTCTGCCATTGCTTTTGTTCTGTGCTTCTGTTCTCTTCTAGGGTAGAGACCCCCCACCTTCAACCCCTTCAGCTCTTTGCAAATGCTTTGCACTTACTAGCTGATAACGGGCCACATTCATTTTCGTCCACAGTTGATAGTAGAGCTGTGTTGAACACTCATGACTCCCAACAGTTTCTCAAAAGCCGTGGTCTACCGAGAATAGTGGCTGTGCATAGGATGAGTCAGCCCAACCTCCTGGCTGAAAGATAGCCAGTTCATAGTCAGTAAAACTGTGTTTTGGCTCTGTGGTATGCTACAAATAGTTTATGTTTGTGATTATCATTTTTGCAAAGGGCAGCCCATTTTTAAAATTGGCTTTTTTTTGTCTGTATAGCTTTATGTATGCTCTTTTTTGTGAACTTGAAATTTAGGTGTATGTTTATCAACAAGCCTTTAAGTTTTGCAAAACATTCTTCTCAAATAAACCACACTTTTGCAGTGTTATGCTGACCATCTACTTCCAAGACCAAATGTATCCCACTGACAAAGCTTCACATTCTTAGTAAAACACAAAACGCCATTGTGTGTGAACATGATCATAAGACACGAACATGTGTGCTTCCCCTTGTGGTAATGATGTGCTTATTTCTGTAAAAGCATTATAATTTTATATCAGAAACAAGATTTCAGGTTTTTTTTTGAGGCGTTCTTTGAATATACCCTGTAATATTTTGAAGGCATTGTGAACAGGAGCTGCTTTCCAGAAGTGACTGCATTAGTGCCATTATACACTGGTTCACAGGCAGATGTTCTCAGGAGCTCTTTGAGGAATGAGGGTGTGTTACTGCTGGCTCAGGGCCAGATTTAACAGAATGGAAAGAAAATGCCACTATTGTCATTTTCCCTCATTCCATGACCTGAGATAAATTATAAGTGAGACTTACTGGCGCACACCTGTGGTCCCAGTTACTTGGGAGGCTGAGGCAGTAGGATTTTAAGTTCAAGGCCAGTTTGAGGAGTATAGCAGGACTTTCTGTGAATAAGGAAGTACACAAAGAAACAGAATTTAAATTGTAAAAGTAGATTATATTTTTATGCTTATGTCCAGTAGAGACTGCATGCACCCACAAGTCATGGTATAAGTGCAGGTCCCTCCGTCACTGCTTTGTTCTGAAGTAGTCTCCACTGTTTAGTCCAGGCTGATCCCAGAACTTGGCTAGATCTTTCTGCCTCAGACTCCCATGTGTGCTCGGACAACAGGCATATGCCAGCCTACTACTACTTTTTAAGCCAGTCACTTTAACCCTATAGTAATGCTTTAAGCTGTAAATATGACATTTTTATTATATTGTACTCCAAATAAGCAAAACCATTTTGTTGTTTCTAAAATGGGATAATACCTTAACTCCTTTGCTTTTTTATCTTGTTCATAATCCACTTTTCAAATTAATTTAAAAAAGATTCTGTTTCCTTCCAGCAGTAGGGAGGCAGAGGCAGGCAGAACTCTGTGAGTTCAAGGCCAGAGTGGTCTACAGAGTGAGTTCTAGAACAGCTAGGACTGTTTCATAGAGAAACCCTGCCTCAACAAAACAAAACAAATAAAGAACAACAAAAATCCTGTTTCCTCCTTTATGGACCTGACAGGGTTTTGAGCTGTGCCAGAGGCTCTTTGGGTTCTCCTGTCTCTAAGGGAGCGTCATGTGCTAATAGGGCACATTCTGCAGAGCGCCTGCAAGTTAAGAACAGTACCTGTTTGTATCACGGCAGCACCATCAACTGGAGGCTGCTGTTTCTCCCCAGCAGATGCCAGGCAACTTGGCTGGGGGGCCAGGAGGGTAGAGCTGCATCCAGGTGCTGTCCAGCACTGCTTCCTGCCAAACAAGAAAAATGAATCTCTGGTTCTTTTTCTTTCAGTGAGCATTTGTCCTGTGCTTTCACGTTCTTTCTTCATGGAGAAAGTAACGTGTGCACAAGCGTGGAGATTGCTCAACATCAGCCCATCTATTTGATCAGCGAGGAGCATTTACACATGGCCCAGTCTTCACCTGCACCATTTCAAGGTGAGTCAGAGGCCATGGGTTTGCTCTTTACCCTTGCCCAGTGGGGTGTTGTCAGCTGTAGGGGACGGTGG
>LOEQ01000274.1:1919959-1933695 GCA_001685075.1 Bramus lutescens
AAAAAAAAAAAAAAGAAAGAAACCAAACAAAACTCTGTTGGATGACCAGTACGAAGCTGCAAACACACCTATAAATGCCCTAAGACTCATGAGAGCCTCTGGTCTCTAATTTAGTTGGTAGCCAAATCTTAGATTACTGCCCAGCCTCTTTTTTAATCAGCCAGAGGGTAGCATGAAGGCTCTGCCCTTTGGAGTCACAGTTTGACCTTTCCAAGACTGAGGAAGATTGTGGGTCCTTCTCTGGCACAGAAGCATCATCCACACCCACATTGTGGACACACAGCTATACATGGCTCTGTGGCTCAGGACCTTCAAATTCTAGGCTGAAAACACTTCACAGGGTGACTGTCAATGGAAGGGTACTTCTCTCAGACAGTGAGCATTGCTGTCCCTGCCTGTCTGTATGCGGATGTCCTTCGGGTGCGGTGGCAAAGGTCCTTTCTCTTTACGCATTCAGTGTTTTATAAGGAAAATTTACAAGGTTGTCAGGGTCTTTCCTTTTTGTCCCCACATCCTCAAAACATCAACATGTGTAAATGAAAGGAACATGATACCAGGCAATGATGGTGCACGCCTTTAATCACAGCACTTGGAAGACAGGCAGGTGGATCTCTGTGAGTTCAAGGCCATCACGGTCTACAGACTGAGTTCCAGGACAGGCTCCAAAGCTACGGGAAACCCTGTCTTGAACCCCCACCTCCAAAAAAGAAAGGAACATGGTGACCTTTGTACCTCTGTGTCTTCTGAAAGATCTGGGAAACAGGTTTACGTGAAACAAGTGAGACTTCTTTAATTTTTAATACAGTTTTTTTTTTTGTTGAATCTTCTATGTAGTGTAGCCCACTTCCCTTATTATTCTTGTTAACAAGTTGCCAGTTATTTTCTTTATTTAGAAGGTTCTTTCTCTTGATTCCAATCTCCTGTAACAGAGACTCAGAATGTCATCTAGGAGGAAGAGTGCCACCCTTACATCTTTGTTCTTTGTTCTTCTCTCCTCCCACAGTGCTGGATACAAGCATGCTCTCATCCCAAGATGTGGTACGTATGCTGCTGTCCCTGCAACCGTTTCTACAGGATGCTATCCAGAAGAAGCGCACAGGCAGGACCTGGGAAAACATCCAGCATGTTCAGGGACCGCTCACCTGGCAGCAGTTCCATAAGATGGCAGGACGTGGGACCTATGGTGAGTCTTGACTTCTCCTAATTTCCTTTATGCTTCTGTGCTCTGGTTGTTGCAAGACCTGGCCTCCCTGGTCATGAGGAGCCTCTTCCTCGGTCACACTTAGGTTCCCTGAAGGGATTCTGCCTCGGCCACAGTGTCTGCCCATCTGGGCTTGTGCGTTTGCTCTCCTCCTGCTCTATGGCAAGGACCCCGTGCTGTGCTCAAGCTCACTGAAGCAGTGCTGCCTGCAGAGTAAACTTGGCTTACTGCCTTCTGCCTCTGCTCTCCTTGGACCTTTCTAAGATGTTCTGACTCTTGTGAGACTCTTCACGGGAGCCCATTTAGTGGGCTGATTGCAGGAGCACCTCAGCTCATGGAAAAGGCCCCCATGGCACAGGCATACCATCAGAATATCAGGGACTGCCGCACTGCCTAGTATCCTAAATAGCAATGTCATTCCAGGTTCAGAAGAGTCTCCTGAGCCCCTGCCCATCCCCACTCTGCTGGTGGGCTATGACAAGGAATTCCTGACCATCTCACCCTTCTCCTTGCCCTTCTGGGAGAGGCTGCTCTTGGAGCCTTATGGGGGCCATCGTGATGTTGCTTATATTGTGGTGTGTCCAGAAAACGAGGCCTTGCTCGAAGGAGCCAAAACTTTCTTCAGGGACTTGAGTGCTGTATATGAGGTGAGCAAGTTAATGGTGGCGACCTCCTTGATGTGAGGCCTGCGTCTGGCTGTAACTGAAGGAATGAACCTGGAAGTAGATTTCAAAGAGTGTTTGTAAATAGGGATGAAATGTAGAGTTGAACTGTTGTTTTCTGTCTTTGTTTTGCTTTCTGGAAGAGCATCGCTTCCCCGAGGCTTTGTTTTTACTAGATTGAGAAGGCCAGCCTCACCACACACCTAAAATCCCATGCAAGGGTTTCCATTTGCCAGCTCGGAGTCAGCGGGCACATGCTGACTGGGGAGGGAGGGCTTTATAAATACAGGAGGCATGCACACGCTTTGTGCTCCTGTTTTAGCTCTAAGAATTCCTGAGAGTAGTACCAAAACATGTACCTTGAAAATGTCTGAATTGAAGGATAAATTTAAAGGCTCATGCTTCTGTTGAGTTTATTACTATATTCATCCTAATACTAATTTTTTATATAGATTAAAAATATAGTAACCCTATTAATATGAAACCCAGGATTGTAGTTTTGCATCTTTAGTCCTGAAATTTGACTCCTGGATCTTAGAATGGCAGGTACATATATGTTTTCTGCTGAAGTGCAAATGCCCTGTACCTGTCTGTAGTCCCAGGGTCTATGTGTTGGCAGCATGAAATGAAACCAGTATTTTCTAAAGTGCTTAGAATGCTGGCAAGCACCTGTGAGCACTGAGGAAGTGTTTGTAAAGAAGATACCCAGATGACTTCCAATGTAATCTAGAACAGGATTCACTGTCTTTAAGTGTCTCGGTGAACATGGACTAGTGGTGAACAGGAGATGCTAGCTTACAATGCATTGGTATCTGTTAAGACGCGGAAGAAATCCTTGGATATCACCTTTGACCCTTGCCTCGTCTGTGGGTATAAAGCACTATAAAGTCAGAATCAAGCTATCACAGATAGTTTGGATGACCCTCCAGCCTATTCCAAAGTTTGCAGCTCACTGGGTCTGTTTATCTGTTTAGGTGTACCGCTGCTCCTCTTGAGGAGCTGCTCATGGAGGGGTACTCTGGGCAGATTGGACTGCTCAGCTCCCCTAGTCTGCCTTCTGTTGCTGTGATAAAACACTAACCAAAAGCAACACAGGCAGGAAGGTTATAGTCCATCCTGGAGGGAAGTCAGGGTAGAAACTGAGAGGCAGGAAGCGAAGCAGATAGCAATGAGGAATGGTGTTTGCTGGTTCACTTTCTCTTACTTGCTCAGCTGTGGGTTTTTTATGTAACCTTCACAGTAAGCTTGCCCCCCCACGTTCATCATTAATCAAGAAAATGCCCCACAGGCCAATCTGATGGAGGTAGTTCCTCTATTGACATATTCCCTCTTCCCAGACATGTCTAGGTTTGTGTCCAAACTGACCAGCACGGTGAGCTTTCTTCACCACAGCAGCTCTAATGAGGGGCACATTCCAGCCAAGTAGAAAACTCCGTCCTCATAGTTGATTCTGTGAAATCCCTCCTCCCATGAGTATCCTGTAAAGAGGCATCTCCACTCTGACTCTTAGCCTGTGCCGGTGCATGTGCACCGGCAGCTTTGCCTAGGTAGAGGATCTCACCAGGGTTGGAAGGACAGAGCCGTGTCAGGGACAAAATGTCTGCTAGGGAAGGCCAGCTGGCATGAAAGGTGGCTGTTGTCAGTGACTGTCTTGTGTGCTTCCAGATGTGTCGGCTGGGGCAGCACAAGCCCATCTGCAAAGTGCTCCGCGACGGGATCATGCGCGTGGGGAAGACTGTGGCCCAGAAGCTGACGGAGGAGCTTGTGAGCGAGTGGTTTAACCAGCCTTGGAGCAGTGAGGAGAATGACAATCATTCCAGACTCAAACTTTATGCTCAAGTTTGCCGCCATCACCTAGGTAAATGCAAGTGTTTGGCACAGGAGAGCTGGTGAGGTGAAGTAGGGTAGTTTGGATTTCCCACTCCTGCAAGTCCAGCAATCCGGTTCTTGGCTCTTGAAGTTTGATGTGTTCTGGGTAGGGTCTCTCTGTCCAGCCCTGACTCACCTAGAACTTGCGATATAGACCTGCCTCGGCCTTCTGAGTGTGGGCACTAAAGCCTGAGCCACCATGCCTGGCTAAATCCTGATTTTTATGTGGTGTATATTCTTTCAAGTTGTCTACTGGGGTTATATGTGTTTAAAGCCATTTTGAAAACTGCAGCATTACTTGGTATTAGCTGCTTAAGCTTGAAGAAAACTTTCAGAGCTTGTGAAACTGTATATCTTTAAAGCACTGTGTGACTGTGGGGTGCATATCCGTGGGACACATGCACAGCTAAGAGGTCCAGTTCTAAGTGACATCGGAGACTTGTTACGAGTGAGTTCTTTCCTGTCTCTTCCAATAAGCCAGGTTTAGCCGTGTGAAGCATAGGAGTTTATATTCTAATGTAATGGCAGTATTCATGGTATTCAGTGTGACACTACTGAGGGTCACTAATCATTTTTGTCTTCCAGCACCTTATTTAGCCACTCTGCAGCTCGACAGTGGCCTGCTGATGCCACCTAAGCACCACAGTCCACCAGCAGAAGCACAGGGACAAGCCACGCCTGGGACTTCAAATTCAGGCTCAGTAGCACCCCCAGCTGGCAGTGCATTCAACCTCACCTCCAACAGCTCTGCAAATCCTGCAGCAAGTAGTTCATCCGCCTCCTCTGGGCTTCCAGGCTCCTCGACTGCCTCTGCTCCAGGCATCCCTCAGATGAGCACTACCTCTTCTTCAGGATTCAGTGGTGGCATTGGAGGGCAGAACCCCAGTGCTGGGGGCAGCTCCGCAGATCGACCTCCAGGGAATGTGGCTTGTGGAGACACCGAGCCTGGGCAGAGCTCGGCCCAGCTTTCACAGGATGGACAAGACAGGTGTGTTTGTTTCTCCCCAACCGAGACACCTCCCTCCACCTCCACCCCTCACACACATACTTCAAGAGTCTCAAAATCCAGCAGAGTCCTCCTTTCATTCTTGCTAATTAAAAGTGACACATGTTGATCTATGGGTACATTAAGAGCTGGAACTTTTTGTTTTGTTTTGTTTTTCGAGACAGGGTTTCTCTGTGTAGCTCTGGCTGTCCTAGAACTTGCTATGTAGATCAGTGTGGCCTTGAACTCACAGAGATCCCTACCACTGCTTCCTGAGTGCTAGAATTAAAGGTATGTGCCAGCACCGCTCAGCAAGCTGGAACTTCTAATTAACATGCTTAGTTATTGAGTTCATTAGCTAGTATTGCTATAAAATTTTTGTGTGCAACCTTAACACAGAAAACAAAGGAGTAGAAGAAGAAAGCCCCCATTTTAGAGTAGCACGGACTCAGTACGCCTGTTCTGAAGTGCTCGGGACCAGACAAGGTTGAAGTTTTCAGTTTGGGGATATGTGTATAGGTTCTACTAGCTGCATCCCTCCCCTGAAATCCAGACCCAGGCTCTAAGAGATTCTGGGCATCACAGCAGCTTATGTTTTTGTACTGCTGTTTCCTGTCTTGTCTTGAAGATGTTGGACCTGATATGTAACCCCCCCACCCCCACTGTTGTATTGAATCTGAAATCGCTGCCTGAGGAGTCAGTGTGCTCTGTAATTGGTTTGTTTGATGGAGTTTGTCTTTGCTGTGAGAGCCTCACGCCTGACTCTCTCTCCAGTGTTACAGAGCGGGAGCGGATAGGAATCCCCACAGAGCCCGACTCTGCAGACAGCCACGCCTACCCTCCAGCTGTTGTGATTTACATGGTGGACCCCTTCACCTACACCGCAGAGGAGGACTCCAGCTCCGGAAACTTCTGGCTGTTGAGCTTGATGCGCTGCTACACGGAGATGCTGGATCACTTACCCGAGCACATGAGAAGCTCGTTCATTCTCCAGGTTGCTGTCCATGACTTGTCCTCTATGCTGCTGTCTCTGTGAGACAGAATTCTCAGTCCTTTGAGTTCCAAGTTATGAGCTAGACAGGAACTGAGCTCCTTCAGGGCTCCGTCTTTGGATTCAGTTATCATTCCCATCCTAGTGTGTTTCTGCCCGTCTCAGTCTCATCATTACAGTGTCAGGGTTCTTTTTCCGGTTAACACACGAATACTTTTCCAGTGCCATTTGTCATAAGAAACGCTTTCTTGTCTTGAGACAGGTCTCACTGTGGCACTGGCGCTAGTCTCCAGCTTCCGAGGCCCCAAGCTCTCTGGTATTGAGACTGTGGGCCTGTACCGCATAGCTCAGCATATGTTACATGTTTGGCCCTTCTCATATAGGTCAGCATTTCATGTGCGCTCCTCTTTCACTGGTGTAAGCGAAGCCTGGTAAACATTGTTTTACATTCTAAGTAATGTTTAAAAGTGGATGCTTAAATGTGGACACTGATGAATGTCACTTTCCAGAAAGCTTGTTCTTGTTTCTCAGCAGTGAGTGAGCATGCCCTGGCTAGCTTTAAAATGAAGTGATTTTTAAATTTTTGTACAGCTGAAATGGCTCATCATTTTATTGAAAACTGTCTTATTGGATGAAAGGATTTAAGTTAACGTGAACAGAAGAGATTGTCTCAGAGCCTGAGTTCCACATGATTAGATACTATTGCCACTTACTATGTCAGATACTCTACAAATGGGGCAGACATTAAAATGGAGGTTTGAAGAATGAGGACCATGGGATAGGAGGTTGAGAATTTGTGCCCACAGTGGGGCAGAGCAGTTCTCAAGGAAATCAGCATACTGGTACTACCCTTCTCAAATAACCGGTGGACATTTGAAGTACAGCTTTTATTTCATTGGGAGGAATTAGGATATAATCGTATTTGACATCTACATGGTATAGAATTAAGGGTCCCTCTCTCCTCTATAAATCCATGTCGTCCCATCTTTCAGCTGTCTGGTTTGTGGGGTTTTGTACTGACTGTTGCTTGCATCTTGTAGATTGTGCCTTGCCAGTACATGCTGCAGACAATGAAGGATGAACATGTTTTCTATATTCAATACTTGAAATCCATGGCGTTTTCAGTGTACTGCCAGTGCAGGCGGCCTCTGCCTACACAGATCCACATTAAATCCCTCACGGGCTTTGGGCCTGCAGCCAGCATTGAGATGACCCTCAAGAACCCGGAGGTGAGTTTTGGAGGCAGAGCCATCTTCTGCTGCAGTATGAACCAGAGCACCTCTCCCACCTCCCAGCCTAGAGCCATGGCTCTGCATCTTGTGAATCCCTCAAGTTTGCTGCCTGTGACTCCAGACCCTCCTGGGGCTGTATCTGATGGATCTCACTGCGGCTTGAGTTTATACTTTCCTATTGCCTATTGACATTGGGCAAGCTTACTTTCTAATGTAGTAGTTTCTTTTAATCAGACATTGATGGCTTATAACATTTACTAGACAGGTGTTTTAAACAATAGTTCATGAATTTGCTTGATACTTTTGCTGTTTGAGTCATCATTGCTAGCTGCGTGTTTAGTCCTGGAAAGAGGCTGGTGGGAGCCACCTGTTGTCCTTACTCCTTGTTTTCTTCCCTCATTGCTGCTCTGGCTTTTATTGTGAATGCTGTCTTGGTTGGCCTTGTGCTGATACTGAACTTGATTCTTATTTCAGCGGCCCAGCCCAATCCAGCTTTATTCCCCTCCCTTTATATTGGCCCCAATCAAAGACAAGCAGACAGAGCCAGGAGAGACTTTTGGTGAGGCGACCCAGAAATACAATGTACTCTTTGTGGGCTATTGTCTGTCTCATGACCAGCGCTGGCTCTTGGCATCCTGCACTGACCTCCATGGGGAATTACTGGAGACCTGTGTTGTAAACATTGCTTTACCAAGCAGGTGAGAAGCCTTGCTATTTGTGTTCACTCTGTTAGCTCTGTGGGGATGGCGTGGATGTGCGCTTTAGAAATGAATCGTGTGACAGCTGATTTGTGTAGGACCCTTCCTGTTTCTCTCTCTTTCAGGTCACGGAAGAGTAAAGTGTCTGCGCGCAAGATTGGGCTGCAGAAGTTATGGGAATGGTGCCTGGGGATTGTCCAGATGACATCACTGCCCTGGAGAGTGGTCATCGGCCGCTTGGGGCGTCTTGGCCATGGCGAGCTTAAAGGTGAGCAGAGCACTCCCTGAAGAAGGTGCAGAGACAGAGGAGACTCGCCTGATGATGGTAGCTGAGCAAAGCAGGGCCTTCAAGTTCCCCAAAGACCGGCTGTGATGACAGTGATTTTTTATATTGAAGGGAGAAACCAGGGGTTTAAAAACTTCTCTGTAGTCCTCATTACTTATGCAAATAATATTTGAAATGTCAAACAGGAAACATGTTTCATTAGTACAAATTTTAATAATATTGCATATTAATACAGTAAAAAGAATAAGACTATCAGAGAGTGTAGGTCAAATGTAAGAATACCCCTTAGGGCTGGAGAGATGGCTCAGTGTGTCAAAGGCTTGCTGTGTAAGTGTGATGGCCCAAATTGGTTCTCCAGCATGTTCCTTACATGTGGGTGCAGCTTCTGACATTCCTAGGAGACACAGTGTCACCACAGACTCCCCAGTCCTCTGGCTCTTACAAGTTCTTACAAGTTTTCCACCCCTTCCTCCAATGTTCCCTGAGCCATAGGTGCAGGAATTGTTTTTGCAGGCTACAACTTCACCAATATTACTGCCTTAACATTAGCTGAGCAAGGTCAATAGCAGTAGGCATGCTGAAGTCATTGAGGAAGAAACAGGACACCTCAGCCATACACAGAGAACCACAGTCAACCCAGGGATGGTGGAAGTGGGAGAAACAGTCTTCCCCAGGGAAGAGCACACCAATTGACTGTCCACTACCAAATGGTCAGCTCAGAAAACACACATATGGGTAATATTGCACAGACAGAGCAAATTATATTTACAATTATTATGTGTATAATATACGCAGATGCATGTAACAACAACTAAGAATAAAAAGAGCATGAATTTGAAAGAGAGCAAGGAGGCATATATGGAAGGGTATAGAGGGAGGAGAGGGAAGAAGAAAATAATTATTATAATATCAAAAAATAGAGTTGATTGAAGAAGACATACATCACAAAGTAGTCTGTGATTACCAGAGTAGAGTGGGCAGTGTCCTGGCCAAGTGCCTGAGAGTACAATTTCTTTTTGCAAAGCAAGTGAGCATTTTGCATCTCTTCAGTTTTGCCATTATGAACAACATAAGACAAATACCTACATGAATGGCTTTCTGTGAACAGAATTTTATTTACAAAAACAGGTGGTAGTAGGATTTGCCCCTAGACTGTATGTAGTTCATACCAGCCCCTGTGTTAGAGTGTGTACACTGTTTGACTACAGGAAGTGCAGTCAGGTACCATGGAATCCCTGGAATTAAACCACTGAGAGAGACAGAGCCCACAAAGCTGCTGTTTGTAAGGCAGGTGTGCACTCAGGGTTTCGGCCTCACAGACATGTGCACAGACCCTGCAGTGTGTGCCCGTGGCTGGAGTGGAGAGGAAGGGGGCGTGTCTTCAAGTCACATTTGATATTGTGAACTGGGAGAAAATGGGGCCTTTTCATTTTTAAGCAGCATCTCCTTAGAATGAGTCTGGTGTCAGTAGCCTGGAGGTTAATACACTAGGGGATGCCACCCTTCATTTCTGTCTGATTGCTTCTCTTCCTCCCTGGTCTGCCTATTAGTCAATCTTCTTTCTTAAAGGCTTTCAGTTATTCATAACCCTTGGGAAGGGGAGGGAATAATAGAAAAGAAGCAGGGGATGAACGTGTTGTCTGTTGCTTGGCATTTTAGAAAATGATTAAGACCCTCTGTGTATGATTGTGAGAAGGCGCATACTCTCCTTCCTCGCCCCTTAACGGGGAGAGCCTGAGTGTGGCTGGAGGAACCATGATGGACAGAGGAAGCGCATAGTCACCTCCCTGCTGACCTGAGGCTCCTCCTTTGGGGACCATGGTCTGAGTGAGGTCACACAGAAGCTTCCAGGTAACCTTAGTGTCTGCTGTTTAGCTGCCAGCACTTGTCAGAAAGAGCAGAGTCTTCCTGATGTGTCGTGGCGCTCAGGCCTGTCTGGAGCCTACCATTTTAAGACATTTTCTTCATGTTCTCAGCCACTGTTCTCTCTCCCACTTAGCATGAATTTCATTAGAAATATAAAGCATACTGCCCTGCACTCTCCCAGGAGGAAAAACTGACTGTAGAGATGCCTGAGCTGAGCGCAGTGTGCTCAGAGGAGTGCCCTGTGACAGCAGACGCTGTGCAGGAAGAGCAGATACCAGGACTCAGCAGTGCTTAGACACAGTGCTTCTATGTAGGGCAGCGTTTGGGTATCAGAGGGAAGGGCTGATGGGGTAGTGAAAGAATCAGACCCTGAGAAAAGAGTGACTAGCACAGGCTAGCCCAGGCAAGAGAGACCTCAGCATTCAAAGCATTTTAAATCTGCCAGGGTCTGTTATAGGCCCTTCAAAGGGCACTCTAGACAGGATGGCAGCCTCCAAAGAACAGGCCTTCGTTTCTCTGTAACACAGTAAGGTAGAAGCCAGGTAATAAAGGAAGGCACTAAACGGAAAACTCCACTCCCTTTAGGGCTGGGTAACAACAGTGATGTTTCCAATCAGAACTGACCAATGTCTAAAACACCATCATATGAACTTCTAAAGACTGTGTTTATAATCTCTGACTTCAGACTGGAGTATCCTCCTTGGAGAATGTTCGCTACAGACAATCAGCAAACAGCTCAAGGATGTGTGCCGGATGTGTGGGATCTCCGCTGCAGACTCTCCTTCTATCCTTAGTGCCTGCCTGGTTGCCATGGAGCCCCAGGGGTCCTTTGTTGTGATGCCAGGTAAATGGTCTCTTGTCAGTTAACATCGAGTAGGTATTTATCAGTCTGGGCCTTTCAGACTTAAATCCACAGGTAAATGTCATACATAAGCATTGTGTCTCTGAGAGAAGCTTGGTTTTGACCTAGAAAATGGGACCATCTGATACCTGCCTAGGGAGGACTTAATTATCGTTGTTGACCACAGCTTGGGAGAGAGGTGAAACCTGGGTAGGAGCGACAAGGAAATCCAGGACTAGTGAGTGCCGTCTAACCCCAGTCTCTTGGATCCCTAGGGATTTCACCTCCAGAAAGCTTCTAGACCAGTGTGGTACCTCAAAAAGGGTTTTAGTCTCTCCGCTCTTGTTGAGGGTGGAGAAAAGACAAGAACATTTAGCCCAGGGTCAGACATAAGCAAACTCTTGGTGTCAGCTGGGACATTGGCCACACAAGCTTCATAAATGTGGCTAACGGCTGTTTTCTGATTGCCCCTAAGCACTCTACATGGTTAGGTCTGTCGTGTATTTCAGATGAACAGTGTGTTTTTGAATCCTGTGGGAAGTCAGGAGATTGCCTGAGGACAGGCTTCAGTGCAGGACAGTGGCTGACTGTGCTCCTTAGACCTCAGGTCACCTTGTAGCCGTCACTAACAGCAGAAGTTTACATGCTTTTTAGATGATTCTGTCCTCATTTATAAAGTAGAGACTTTTACTGCTACTTGAGGGTGGGTGTGCTGACCCAGTGAAACACATGGATGGAGCTTAGCACAGGCCAGTGTATGGTAGGCATTGCATAGAGTTAGACATTAGCTGTTGTTATTTAGAAAGGTGCTTTTATAAATTGAGAGACCACAGATGGAAACAATGCTGGGAGGTTAGTTTTAGGGTTTTAATTTACGTCTTAGGTAAGTAATCTACAGAATATTTGGTGTACTCTGTATCTCCAATGTGTGGTGAGGTCAGGCCATCGTCACTGGTGTTCTTTAAAGATCCTCAAGGAACTGGGGCAGCCTTGAATGTCTATCCCTTGAGGCTTCTGTGTCAGGTGAGAGCCTCCTTCTGTGGCTGTTGGTCTGCAGAGCATACTGACACAGCTCTGGTCTTTAAAGATGCCGTCACAATGGGCTCTGTGTTTGGCCGAAGCACTGCGCTGAACATGCAGTCGTCTCAGCTGAACACACCTCAGGATGCTTCCTGCACCCATATCTTGGTGTTCCCAACGTCGTCCACCATCCAAGTGGCTCCTGCCAACTACCCCAATGAAGACGGGTTTAGCCCCAACAATGGTGAGTGGAAGGTGCAGTAGTAGACAAAGTGAGTGTGGGGTGCTGGCCGCTGCGTTGTAGAAACCATGGCAAGGAGATGCAAAGTCTAAGAACCACCTAGGCGAACTGCTCTGCAGTATCACCTTGTTAGTGCCTTTGTGTCTCTGCAAATCCCTGAGTGAAAGATCTGTTTGGTTCCTGCTTTCAGACCACAGCAGTGAAGCTGTGGCAGCCCCAGCAGAACATCTGGCTTCAGGGAGCCGCTCGTGCTCTCCTTCCTACTTTCTGCATCTGGGCCTCCAGCCACAGTTGGCGTTGCCTGTGTTCAGGGTGGACCCTCCACCCTGTAATGCTCACAGGAAACTGTTTCTCAGCAACTCAGTTAGGTTGACAGTCAGAATTAGTCATCAAGACCAGAGAATGTGGGTGATTAACATAACCTGCTTTCTGTCTGCTCTTGTCCCCCACCAATCACTGACCCCGCAGTGCATAGCTCTTCCCATCTGATTGCGGAGGGCATGGCTGTGTGAAGATGCAGGCTTCCTAGCTCACTGTGGGGTGCAGTTTACTGGAGAGTAGCTCCATAGCTGATCATTCTTAATGGAATTCTATTTGAATACTTTTATAGGATTGAAAATAGTCCTATTTTTTGTGAAATGCTCTTTCATGCATCTATTTATGCTGTTTTTGAATGTTTAACATCTACCACTATTTATTCATGTTAAGTGGGGAGGGAAAGGATACCAAAATGTACCTGTGACAGCCTTATTGAAATCCCAGTTCTATGGGAATGGAAGGGCTGGTGGCAAGATTCCATGGTATCTGGGTATTTGATGATGGTTTACCTTGACATTTCCCTGTCCAAATTTCCTGCAAGTGTAGTGTAAGAGCTAAAGCACCCTCTAAGGACCACTGCTTTGGTCTCATCCCTGTCATGGCAGGCTCCTACCTGTTTTGCTGAAGTCAGCCTTACAACCCTGTAGGCACTGATCATATACCTAGCTAGAGTCTGCTTGCTGCTGAATTGTGCCAGCATTGACTTTGCAACAACTGAGCTGCCTCTTAAGCTGTCTTTCATCTTTTTATTTGTCTTTGGAGCTGTAAGGAGTTGGGGACTTTCTCCATGGCTGTGGTTTCTCCACTGTGTTTTTACTTGGCTAGGAGGTCACTGGAGAGAACAAACAGACAGCTCATGGCACTTCCGCAGCAGGCAGCTGTTAGGTATCGCAGTAGCCTGCAGCGGTTGAAGAGGAGCAGAGCATGAGGTGGTAGAATGGAATGTGGCTCCTTTTAACTTCCCTGTGTTTCCCCTCTAGATGACATGTTTGTAGACCTTCCATTCCCAGACGATATGGACAATGACATCGGCATCTTAATGACTGGGAACCTCCATTCCTCTCCCAACTCATCCCCAGTCCCCTCACCAGGCTCTCCCTCTGGAATCGGAGTGGGCTCTCACTTTCAGCACAGTCGGGTAAGAACTGCCGGAAAGAGGTTACTGAGAACAACCACAACCCCCAGGAAAGTTGTTATCACCATCAGCAGCCATGATTTGACTGCATGCGCCTCTCTCCCCAGGGGTCGAGGTCCCTGTGCCACAGCTTCCCAACCCAGTTTTGGAGAGCAGGAATTTGGATAGCACCTTCCAGACATTCCTAGTGTGCCCCTTTATTAGAAAATTAGTCCTCTGGTGTGCAAGGCTCCCAGTGGTGCTCCTGCCTGCGGTTTTCCTTGGTTTTGGGCTACAGGGGAAGTTGAAAGGCTGAGAAACCATAGGCACATGTTGCCCATGCCAACCTCCCCAAGAGGGGCTGAATGATTTTAGTTTTGAACAAGAAAACAATTTTTTCTTAGCATTTTGC
>LOEQ01000274.1:1933790-1944969 GCA_001685075.1 Bramus lutescens
TTGTTTCTCCTGTACCGTCCTGGTCTTGCCGGCAGCAGCCTGAAGGGAGGCATCGAGAGCCATCCAGTGCGTAGTTTACAGACGTCTCCAGGTCACTGCTGCAAATTAGTAAAGAAGCCAGAGTTCAGCATTAGCTCAGTCTTTAAATGCCCTGGACTAATAAGGGTTTAAAGTCAAAGGCTGCCCCATAGCTCATGTCAACTTTGTCCCAGTCCGTAGGACAAAGGCCTCATGGTTGTGCTGTGCTTCTAATAATGGTTCTTGGGGGATTATGTCACTGAGAATCTGTTGTCTGGTGTCTGCCCTGAGTAAGTGCAGCAGCCCTCCGTCCACTGACTCCTAGACAGGACCATGTTGCCAGCATTGCAGTCACTTACAGGTGCTCAGAAGGAAGGCTTAGCATTTAGTTTAGTCGTGGGGCAACGGAAGGGACAGGACCATGCAGAGCCCTCAGTGAGCACTTGCCCCACACCCCTTTTGGGAGGACGAGATGGTAAATGTCTAGGTTTCCTTTAGGCTGATGAGCAGAGAGTGACAAGCAGCTTGTTTACTGGAGGTTATTTTGACAGAAACTGAAACAAGAATAATGAATATTCCTGTGATCTGCAGCACGCCCCAGTCATGTGTTTGCTGCTGTAGTTCATTTTAGCATTCATAAAACCTTACCTGTTGATGGTAGCAATCTTCCTGATGGAGGTGCTCTTCCTTTCTTAGAGCGTGAGTGTTGAGTACAAACAGCTCTGTCCCGAAACTAGTCAGGTGGCCTTTCTCAGTACTGAGCTCCTCAGCCTGGTGACTCCAAGAAGCTCTTGAGTGGTTCCTTTTTCTAGACTGTTTATCTCGAGTTAAGTCATTAAATTCTGTGTGTTCAAGGTGTCGGCAAAGGCTATTGTTTCTTTTACTGCAGGCCTCAAGTAGACTGATCTTGAAGTCTGATCCTCCTACCTTAATGTCTTTATCTTCTAAGAGGGTGGATTGCATGCACATGTATATGTGTGCATATACTCCTATATCCTGACTTTGCTTTTTTTCTTGGGCCATCACATAATTTTATTTTTTATTCTGTCCAGAATCAGAGTAGATAGGATTTGATACAGTAAGTAATTAAAGATAATTTCTTTCTCTAAATAGGAGGCATCCAGAAACAACTGATCACTGATCACTTACTATTACTTGTGCTGACGGCACTTTTTAAATTCTGGATAACCTCTGACGGGCGGAAAGTGCTGCAGTAAGGCACTCCAGATTCTACACAGTGCACTCCCACAGCACCACCAGAGTGCCAGGAGCATTGCTGCCCTGTGCATTCTGGTGCATGGCACTTAGTTCTCATCCCGGTGATGATGGAGAGCAGGTGTGCTCTGGGAGTTCTGGGGACCATGGCAAAAGAGCAGCTGAGGATGCTAGCTAGGTTCTTCTGTCTCAGTGTGCTGTAGCATAAAGCCCAGCACCAGTGTATCCATCTCGTCAGGACCTTCAGCTGTTCATAGTTTTTGTCAATGCCTGAGCTGGCTGCAGAGACTTGTGTATTTCATGTCATATTTCTCAGCTGCCAGGGGCTTGGTGGGAGATATTCAGGCAGGAGACCATCACTAGTGACCAGAGTCATGGGGAAAAACGTGGTCAGCTCCTGACGATGCTCATTGTGATGTGTGCCTTGTTTTTCAGAGCCAGGGTGAGCGACTTCTGTCTCGGGAGGCCCCGGAGGAGCTCAAGCAGCAGCCACTGGCCCTTGGGTATTTTGTGTCAACTGCCAAAGCTGAGAACCTTCCGCAGTGGTTTTGGTCATCGTGTCCCCAGGCCCGGAACCAGTGCCCTCTCTTCCTAAAGGTTGGTTTGATGCTTTCTGAAGTTTAAGAAGAATCATGGGCTCATATTTTTATTTGGTTGAACTAGAAATTTCCTGCTAGCTGCCACAGTGTCTTTGTATTCCTTTCTCTCCTGTCACTTAATACTCTGAGGAGATTTAGGTACATTAAGTGAGTCCACATTAACTTCAGGAGGTGATCAGGACCATCGTAAGTGCAGAACCCACATGCGGCTCAGCCGGGCACTCTCCTAGTCAGTCCTGGCGGCTGACCATGGCCTGCAGCACAGTCCTGCTCGACTGCACACTGGCAGCGTCCTCCAGAAAGCAGAACGGGGGTCAGTCGTGCCTTTCACGTTTGGGGTTCCAAACCTATTGATCCAGAGCTCAAGGCTTTAAAACAAGACCCCAAACTTGAAGAGTGTGAAAGAGCCTAGAATGGAATCCATTCCTCGCCCGAAGGCTGGCAAGAGACACAGGTTTGAGAGTGTACCTTGGAGAGGACTCCTGGCAAAGGAGGGTACTGAGTAATACCAGCCTTGATCTCCCCACTTGGCACAACACAGCCACCTCCAGCATTCTCTGTGTTGCAGAAGTGAAGAATGGCAAATGTAGTTGGTACATGCCCAGGCCCAAACTAGGAAGGGAGCCGAGGTGGGAGAGTCGTGTGACTTGTGAGTTGAAGCAAACTTGAACAGCACAGCAATACTGTCTCAGAATATGCAAACAGGATGGCTGGGTAAAAGATGAGGAAAAACTAAGTGCCCATCAATAAGGCCGACTGAACCAACTGTGCAGCCTCACCACACAGTGCATCGTTGGGTATCCACCACACAGCGGGTGTGCCTGTTCTGCAGCATGGAGGTGATTCTGTAGTAGTAACCTGTGAGATGTTTGTATCTCCCAGGGACAAGGAAGGGGGAATCTAAACACTTGGGAGTGAAAGCAGCGTTTCTCAGGACTTGGTGTAATACCACAAGTCATGGAAGTCGGTACTTTTTACATTTGTTCTTCTGTAAAACCTGGGAACAGTAACAGCTTGGCTACAATAAACATCCGCATTGCAATGATTGTAGTTACTAATTTTTACTTACTGCTCAAAACATCTGAGCTCATTGAAGAACTGATTGATTCCAGACCCAAAGTGAGAAATATTCAGGATGTAGCTGATAACATTTTGTTGGCCATCAAAGCAAGGAATTTCCCCAGAACTGGACTGTTAGGTCGCATCTAAATCAGAGGTGGCAGACACAGTGTGACCCTGAAGGACACAGTGAATTGTCACTCTCTGCTAGGTGCCAGGCACAGTCAAGCATGGAAGGTGGTGTGGGAGCAGTGTGCTCACCTGAAGATGAAGCGTGACGGGAATGGACCGTCGTCACACAGTTTAGTCCCTTTCATGTTGCTGCCTCGGGACAGCCAACCGTGCCTTTTGCTGCACTGCCACTCACGTCTTCAGTGCTCACGTGGACGTAGACGTGTTCTTGCCTGCCCACCCTGGAGACACACCCGTAATTGAGCCTCCGGATCAACAGACGGTTTATGAGGAATCTGAAAGGTAGAAGGTATTTAAGAGAACCACAGGACAGACCAGCCACATCGACTGCAGAGCCTTTGACACTCCTCACTCATTCCTAACACACACCAGGTTGGCCCCTGACTAGAGGAAGGAAGAGGAGGTTTCAAGATTACCAGGGGAGATTGTTTGTAACCTATCAGTTGATACAAAGGAATCATGCATTTTTGTTGTGTATGATACATAATACTGTTTTTAAAAGTTCTTATCTGTAAGCTTTACCTCCTAAATTTACAAGGGAAATGATACAACCATTGGTTTTGCTTCAGACTATTCCAAAGGGGAAAATACTCAAAACAGAGTGACTGGTAGTGGCCCTTGTTCAGCTTTGGCGGCAGGGCACACAGCCTTGCATAGGAACAACTGTTCTGTGTGATGGGCTGTTATGTTACAGATGGACTGGTGAGGGGGCTCACTAAGCGTGAGTTCAGTTCCGGGACCCATGTGATGGAAGGGGAGGACTGACTCCAACAAGTTGTCTCCTTACCCTCATGTGTGCTGCGATGTGCACACATTTGTGCACACACAAAATAAGTATTTCTTTTAAAGAGGCAAACAAAATGTGTTAAACCAGGAAGTGAGGCCCCTGAAATTGGCCTTGATCTTAACTCTAGAATATGGTGCTACGTCACAGGAGGTGACTGAGCAGTTGGAGCACTTGGGCACATAGCAGTCTGACTCTGGGGTCTTGGTGATTCCTCTCTGCTGTTCTGTACCTGGGCATAAATGCTCTCTCTCACCCCCACAGGCTTCACTCCATCACCACATCTCCGTAGCACAGACAGATGAGCTCCTTCCTGCCAGGAACTCACAGCGGGCTCCACACCCTCTGGACTCCAAGACTACATCTGATGTTTTAAGGTGACACCCCTTCCTCCTTGCTTCCCTCAGTGTCCTAGTACAGGCGATGCTCACCAGGACACGGCTGCGTGTGCAGAACAGTGGTGTCTACTCATCCCTGAGAGCTGTTGTCCCCACTCGTGCTGGGACAGGCAGTGTTTGTACTTCATTCACTAGACAGTAAAGTGTATGGGACACTTCCCTTCCTGTTCCAGGAAGGTGACGAAAGTGTCAGGGCTGGGTACAGGGACAGTTGGAAGACAGTGTCTGGAACTGTTTTACCTGAAAACACTTTTTAACCTTCCCTGCTATAGATAGATACATATGTTTGACTAGAACATAAATTCTGTGTTGCAAAATGCTTCCCAGAAGCATGGGTTCTCTTTTGCTGTTTTTAGCACCACATAAAAATTTTATGCTGTGAGTCTGGTATAATGGTGCATGCCTGTAATCCCAGAACTTGGAAGGAGAAGGCAAAATAACCAGGAAGTCTAAGTTATCCTCAGCTACTTACTGACTTCAGGTCAGAGTCTAGCCTGGGCTGCACAAGCCCCTGTGGATGTGTGCACGTGGGTGCACATGCCCAAGGTCAGCCATTGTCTTCCCCAGTCATTCTCCACCTTACTCTTTGAGACAGGAGCTCAGCAGCTAGCCAGTGAGCTCCTGGTACTCACCTGTGTCCACCTCATCCCACCCACACGCTTGTGCCCTGCTTTACACAGATCCTGGGCAGAAACTCAAGTCCTCATGTCACTAACTGTGCCCCCTTCCCAGATCCAAGACCAGATCTCAAAAACAAATTAAAAACAAGCAAAACCTGTCAGGTGCCTTGAGAAGACGTGAGAGCTCCTCCTCGTGCTCTCTCACATACAGAAGCCTTGTATGTATGTAGAAGCCAAGATCAGAAGTATGATCTTGGTTTCCAGGCTCTCTGGTGGAACACAGAACAAGGGGCCTTGTAGTGGGTGAAGTGTGTGCTGTATGCCCAGAAGCCCAGTGTTCAGGCGGCTAAGGCTGTGAGCCGAGTTTCAGGTCATGTACTAAATATCTGGAATAGTTGGGTAGACCCTGTCCACCACACTTTTTTTTTTCAAGTGACCACAGCAGATTAACATTGAGAAACTGGTTAAAGCCAAACGTTGGTGAAATATTTGGTACATTTTTCAGTTCAGTATTGCCAATATATTCTTATTTTGGCATTTAGCCAGCATGAAGCAGTCTCCGTTCGGACTTGCCTCGTCTTAAGTTTAGTGACCCTGGCGGCCCCATAGTTAGACAGTGCAGTGTGAAGGACTGTAAGGTGAGCTGCACTGGCCCCCAGGCTCAGAAGCTGTCTGTGTGTTCTCCCTGGCAGGTTTGTACTGGAGCAGTACAATGCCCTATCCTGGCTCACGTGCAATCCGGCCACCCAGGACCGCACTTCCTGCCTTCCCATCCACTTTGTGGTGCTCACTCAGTTGTATAACGCCATCATGAACATGCTCTAACCAGGAAGCGGATCCCTCTGCCTCAGCTCTCCTGCAGCCTTGGCCAAGGAGCCAGCTCCAGTCTACAGATGCCCGGCCTTTTCCAGACCACTCCCTACAGCCCTGCACTGTGACTCCTTCTGAGCAGGCACTTGTTCATTCTGCAGTGTTCACGCCACAGTGACTCCTTGACGTGTTTCATGAGGACCTGGAAATTTTCTTAAGAAGTGACTTGAGCCAATGTGTGATGTGTGCAGCCCGCAGTCTCACCAGGAAGTGGTGGCTGTTGGTGGCTTAAGAGGGAAACAGAAGAGACACTGTCCTTTTGCACAAGAGTCTGCTCTCAGCCTCTGTTAGTGTCAGGCTGTCCAGCCCTCTGGATGCAATCCTCTAGCCAATGGTGGATGCCTGTGGGGAACCCGGACTCCATAACCTGGGACGTGTCACAACTACGAACCAGCTCCATCCAGTACAGGTTTAGTACTGGGGTCTCCGCCTCCCCAGCCTATCAGGAGGGCTTTGGTTGGCCACACACCCTTGTAGACACAGGAGGTCTGGAGACAGCTGCATTTTGTTTATTTATTTTTAATTTTGTTGTAAGGTTTTTGCAACTTTGTTTTTTTCTAATCTTGAGGACCAGGTACAGTAGCTGAAACCCACTGAGACCCACCATAGGATTCTCTTGACCACATACCTCTGTCCTAGAAGCCAGAAAAGGAGTGAGAACAAACTGAGGAGATCATGCCGGAAAAGCAGTGCAGTCATAACCACCCAGCAGTAGATTCTAGTAAGAACCATCAGGGTTCCAAGTGTTGTGCTGTGCTGTGCGGCCCACATCCCCACATCGTGGGTGGATTACACTTGTCTACGAAGGCAGTCAGGCTCAGCCCCGCGCTGGAGGCGGCAAGGACCATAATCACTTCTCTATTCAGTCACATGGAAATACCTTTTCTAGAGAATTCTTACAAAAACCCAGGTCTCTCCTTTCATTAGATCAAAAGGGACTTTTGTACACATCACAACCAAACCAGTTACAAACATGGTGAATTTTCTTCTGGACCATAGGAATATCATTTCAAAGAAACAAATAGTACAACTCAACCGTTAAATCAGTACTTGAAGCTGAGCCTCTGTGTGGGACTTTTAAAAAAAAAACAAAAAACAATGCCTTTTTAAAGCATTAACAGCTGATTGAAGTATTTTTGACTCCCTGTCCCAGACCTTAGGGTTGACTTTGAAGCCCTGTTTCCAGCCCTTATGTTGTGTGTTTCTGTCTGTGGGTGGTGGTGTGCACTGGCTTCCCAGACCTGCCTGACTCCATGGGAGAGTCCTGCAAACTAAGTTCTTCCAAGAGACTTTCATGTCCTGGTTATTAACAAAGAAAAAAAGGAAAATGTAATAATTGATAGGATTTTGTAAAAGTATTTTTCTTGAGATAATCTAACGTTTAAAACATTATATTAAATAACAGATGGTGGGGATGTGAAAGCAGAGAAATAACTTGTAAATGGGCGATTATTCTCTGTCCCACCAGCTGGGGGGTTGACTTTCAATGTATAGCTTAAAAAAATCTGATATATCAAACCATTTGTATCTAACGTGTACAGTGTAAAATTGACTTAAATATCGCAGTGCTATTTTTTCTTATCAGAGAGGAAACCCTCAAGGCCTTTTGAAGAACGGGAGATGATGGGATGTAAGCTTGTATAAAGTCACCCTGGCGAAGATGGGCTGTAAAGTAGATGTTTGTAGTCCTTTACCACTTGCGGTTGCTTTTTCTCAGAATTCATCAGAACTTTGAACCTCTCTCTCTCTCTTTTTTTAAAATGGACTGTTTTTACTGCAGGGGCTTTTCCTCCCTAGAAACCCAACTCTACACAGAAAAAGAAAAAAATGAAGAAAAAAAAAACACAAAAAAAATACCAGAAAAACACTATAAAAAGTTTTAAAAGAAGGCAGCAAAGGGTAGTTTTCATCTGGTGTCTTTTATTTAAGTTTTTAAGTTAAGAAAGGCTGGTGACATATTTATACGTTTTTGTGCAAAAATAAATGAATGGCAATAGATTTTAAAAAATCTTATGTACTTCTGTGTGAAAAAGTCTGTATAATATTTCCCTTAAATATACATTATTTTACTTGTGAGTTTTTTACAGAATTAATCTGAAATGTACAAGCCCTCAATTTGCTACAGAGTGAGAAGTTATTTTATTTTTTTTTAATTTTGAAAATTCTGCAGAAATCAGAACTCCTTCCATGGTTTGAAATGGGGAGGTGGGAGGGGAGCAGGGAGGGCTTGTCTGGCATGCCTGTATGTATATTTCAGAGCCTTTTTTAATTGTAAAAGCTGTACATTTCTGGGAAGTTCTGATTTTTTTGTTTCCTTTTTCCTTCAAGCATTTTTGCAGTGAGCTTCTTTTATATATAGCAGACAATTGGAAAGAATACAAGAATATGTGTTGTTCATTTAAGAACTACAGCACAGCGCTGGTTCAATACACTAAAGACTTTGATAAAAAGAAACAATGATAAAGGCCTCCATTTTAAATGTCATTCATATATACCTTGTGGATGAGAGCTATATACTTTTACACACTTTTTTAGAGGAATAAATTATTGAATTACTGAAACTTTGAGCGTCTTTTTTCCCTCCCTCCCTGTCTCTCGACTGAGCTCACACTGCTCAGGTGTGTGCAGTGTCTGTGTCACAGACCGAGCAGCGCTGGCCTGTCAGGTGTGTGTGCTACTCCAATGGCTGCTTCTAAGCCTCTTATGTCATCATTGCCACCACAGGGGCCAGCACAGGTGCCCTGGTGTTTAGGTCCTCGCCTGTCTTGAGCAGGTCAGATCTGATGTGGTCTTGCCCTGGGACATTTGTGAACAGCCCCTAGGACGAGTTACAAGTCTGTTTGCATGTTCTCTCTTGTTCTCCTGACAGGCCAATGACAGTAGTCTGCCGTTTGTCATGTCACATGCAAGCAGGTCCTGCTAAGCACACAGCATCTGCAGTGAAAACCTGCTCACTCTAGAGTTTTGGAGGCTTAGTCACTGTCCTGTCCCACATGAAATCTTACTCAAAATGGGTGAGCCCCAGGCCTTGGCAACAGTCAGAGCTAGAATAAGTTGGAAGGGACTTACTCTTCATTGTCTATTCTCAATGTAACCCTCTCCAAATTTAGACAGCAGTTTGCTGGGATGACTCCAGACCCCCTTCCCAGTCACTTCATCTGCAGTGAAGGATGACGGCATGGGGAGTCAGTCCTAGGTCTCTCTAACCCCGGTCGTCATACTAATTAGAGCTGGGTGGGTTTTGACAGGCGTCATGATTTACCTGATCTGGCTATTGCTGACTTTTTCCAGTCAAGAGATCGTTCGGCTTGTGGCTAAATCTGAGGTGGCACAAAGATTTGTTGACTGCATTGAGGCAGCTTGACAGCGATCAATCCAGCCATCTTGCATTGCTCAGTTGCACTTACCATCAACCTTTCAATTCCTTTGGAAATTGCTCTTCATCAATAAAAGGATTGAGAAACAGATAAACTGGAAGGCTGTCTGCTGAAGCTGAAGCTGCAAACTGAGCTCAGTCTGCTGCAGCCGCAAGACTGGCACTGTGCACAGTAGTTTGAGTCTCCTTGTGCCAGAGTCCTACCAAGGTGTCATTTCTAATGCATCTCACTCTGTGTTCTGGGTGTTACAAGAGTCTCACACCTGCTCCACAGAAAGCCACTAATAGTTACTATTTTATGTTATTAATGTCAGAGGCACTAAGGAAAGCCTGCGGTCCCAGGTAGTTAGAAGCATGTGAACTGTGTCCTGGACCTCCTAAACAGATTAACCAGTCTCACTTCACTTAACCTAAAATTCTTGAGTTTTAAAACATTTTTTTGACTCAGCTGGCTACAACCCTAATGAAGCAAGTCACAGTTAGAAGTGTTCCTATGAGGAACACGGTTTAGCATCCAGGAGGCTGGCTGAAGAGGGCTGTGTCCTCTCTCTTTGAAGTGAATCAGCCCTACGAGTTGCACATTGTTTGGTGATCAGATTCCAAACACAGACACTCAGGCACTAGGCGATGGAAGTCCCGGACGCAGACACCAGCACTGGTCTCGCCTTATTAAATAAAGGAAAGTGAGGAAACCGCACTACGTCTTCGTTATTGGCTAACGTTACCTGCTTTGGGCCATACCAACATGGGCTCTTAAGTACCTGAAGTCACCGAGAACTCTGAACTGTTGGTCACCACCCTTCTTTTATGCCCTCACGGCCCTGCCATTGATCAGACTTGTTTCAATCTCGCTGTCCCAGGAAGCCGGATGACACTCAGGAGCACTGGCCACCCTGGGTTATGACGGGAAGCTCTGAGGAGGTCCATTCTGAGGGCCTCTCTGGCCACAGTAGCAAGTTAGCATGTAAAATAGCAGCCATTGTCCCCTTGCTCTGAAGTGGTCTCCAACTTTGTTCACCCAGGGCTCTTGGGGTGTTGTTTTTTTAAATGTCCTTTCGACTGTGACGAGATGGTGTCTGTGTGGTTGAGACAGGCATGTTGCTTCTGGTCTGATAGTTCCTGGGTCACTGCAAAGCTAAGGAAGTCCTGGCTCATCAGGGGTAGACTCAAGGTCTTGCCTGTAGCATCAGCTCATGACGGCCATCCAGACATTTATGACAGGACAGAGTGCCCTTCCTTGGGCCAGGACTGCATACTGAGCTGCGAATAGGCTCCCCCAAATATCTGAGCCTTGGGAACAACAGAGACCACCGTGTGTCTCAAAACTTAGCGGCAGTTTACCAGACAATCCATCAGTTCTTGGCATTTCTGAAGGAGAAAGCTCGGGAAAGGAGAGAAATTCAATTGGTTTCTTCTTGTGTTTTCTTTTAATATACAACTTATTTTATGTTCATTGGTCTTTTGCCTGCATGAATGTCTGTGTGAGGGTGTCAGAAGGCCTGGAATTGGAGTTACAGACAGGTGTGAGCTGCCATATGGGTACTGAAAATTGAAGCCAGGTTAAAAGCAGGTGCTCTTCACTGCTGAGCCATCTCTTCAGCCCCTTTTTTTGTGGTTCCTGTTTGACAGTTTTGCATAGAATTTAAGGGGTGGGTTTGTCTGGTTTTTTTCTGGGTAGGTGTGTTGTACCCTCAATGCTGAGTGTCTGCGTTGGGATGGGCAGCACTCTGCATGTACCTAATCTGGCGTACACGTTTTTCTTTCATCCTTGATTTTTCTAGCCGTTCCCTGTTTCTTAGTTTTGAGTTTTTTCTACATAGCTGCTTATTAAGACAATGACTTTTCTGCATTGTCTCTGTATCATCCTTCAGAATTTTGTCTCATGTGGCTTAATTGCCTGCTCAATTTATTGTCACTTTCAATATGCAGGCATTTGTAGCCTGAGGCTTCAGGGAAGGGGAGCCATCTTCAAATTAGATTCAGTGTTCTTGAATTTTTCAGGAGTCTTCATATCACCATCTCTGTGTCAGAGTCCCAGAGGTATTGAA
>LOEQ01000275.1:80245-92241 GCA_001685075.1 Bramus lutescens
GCTTCATCGTCTGGCCCCCTCGCACACTCGTAGGCCACGCCATACCGTCTGGGGTCCGGCACAGCTCATTGTACGCTTGTCTGCTGAGCGCCATTCAGGTTGTCCTGGTTTGGGTCATTCCCCGATTTACATTTCTCTAATTAATGATGTTCAACATCTTTTTCAGGTGCTTATTTGCCATTTATTTATCTTTAGTAAAATTAAACTCAAGGGCTTGCATCCTTTATTTTATTTGGGTGCTTGTCTTTATAATGGGTTCTAGAAATTCTCTACAGTCTAGATCTTGTGTCAGGGGCTTATCTTGAAAACATTGACTCTGAGCCCGATGTGGTGGCGCACGTCTTTAATCCAGAACTCTGAAGGCAGAGGCAGGTGGGTCTCTTAGTTGGAGGCCAGCCTGGTCTACAGAGCGAGTTCCAGGGCTGCACAGAGGCAACCCTGTCTTGAAAATAAATAAATATTTTAAAAGATTATTATACTTATTTATTTGGTGAGGAGGGTGAGCTAGTGTGACAGTCCAAGAACCACTTCTAGGAGTTATTTCTTCTATGAACTGTGTCCCCGAGAGCTGACAGTTTGTCAGGCTTAGTGACATGGGACCTGATGAGTTATCGTGCTGATCTGGTCTTTCATTTTGTGACTAATTTTTTCTGATGCTATGGATGAAACTCAGGGCCCATGCATCTTACCTTTTACTCTGTTTTACTGTGTGCGGAAGACGGCCTTGTCCTGCCTGCATCTCTCAGGAGCTAAAATTACAGAAATGCACTAGCAAGCTGGGCCTACTGGTAATTTTAGGAGGAGAAACAGGTCAATTTTAATTTTGAGTTTAATTGTTAACTTTAGTTTGATAGCTTATTAATTTTAAAAAATTTTTGATGGCTCATTTTATGTGCATTGGTGTTTTGCCTGCATGTGTATTGCGTGAGGGTGTCAGACCCCCTGGAACTGAAACTACAGACAGTTGTGAGCTGCCTTGTGGGTGCTGGGAGTCGAACCCTAGGTCCTCTGGAAGAGCAGCCAGCACTCTTTACTGCTGGGCCATCTCTTGATTTTTACTATAGCAACTTTCTTTTCTCTGGAATACATTATAACCCCTCACATTTTCATTTGATGTTAATTGATTTGCTCCCAAGCTGCTGACTGCCCTTGGAATCCCTTTTGTTGTCCATTCTCTGGGTTCATCCTCCTTCTGTTTCTCCTTCTCCCTCTGGAACCTCTGGTCACCTGGCTTCCTCCCAGGTGGAGCCCCTGTTCTCTGGATAGCCTGACTGGTTTGTTCCCATGTTGCTCTTGGGAGAGTCTTGTTTTTCCATTACGGTTCTACACAGGGAAATGGAAAATGGTTTTGCCGCTTTCCTGTCTCACTCTGGCTTGGCTGCTGGGTTCCAGGTGGGGAAGGATCTTTGCTATGTTTGAAGCATCACCTCTCAGCTGTAACAGCTTCCAGTGGCGCTGCTGAGTTCAATGCCATTTTCACCTGATTCTGTGTTCTTGGTCCTCACTCCTCGGAAGCTCTTACAATCATCCTGGGAGCTCCTAAGTTATCTAGCTGCACTCAGGGGTGGGGCTGGGAATGGTGACAGTCTCGGTAGTGGGGGTGGTGTATGAGCTCCCTAGGTGAAGAGAACCAGGGGCCACCCACGGGGTGGAGGAGAACAGCAGGGGATGCGTTTCCACAGAAATGTTCGTAATCGAAAGTGGGGCAGTGAGCCTGAGAGGGAGGGGAGCAGAGCTTCAGAGGAGCAGGGCCTTGTAATCCTCCTGCCACAAGCGTCAACCACAGGAAGGTTGACGTGTACAGCCTGCTGTTCTTCTGTTCTAGAGCCCTCAGTATTATTGTCAGCAATGGGTACGTTCATTTTCACTGCCGTAGAACATTCCACGAACACAGAATTAACCATCCGTTTCTCTGGTCTTCTCTTGGTTATAACTGAGTTTATTCCCACTGGATGTTGCTGTTCTGAGCGAGCTGGTTCATGGGAAATGGGAGATAAATGCTCTGAGACTCTGTGGCCTTTGGCAGCAGCGCTGTGAAATAAGGCTTGCTTGCTTCCTGGTACCGAAGAGAGGCAGCTCAGCACTTTTCCTGGCTGTGTCTCTCACATGTTTGTAGGCTGTGCTATCAAGTGCATACATGTGCTGATAAGGTAGACCATTTTATTATGAGATGACTTTCTCTATATCATTTAGTCTTATCTGTCACTTTTTTTTTTTTTCGAGACAGGGTTTCTCTTTGTATCCCTGACTGTCCTGGAACTCGCACTGTAGACTAGGCAGGCTTTGAACTCGCAGGGATCCTCCTGCCTCTACCTCCCAAGTGCTCAGATGAAAGGCGTGCACCACCACCAGACTTGTAGCCTATTTTTAATACCATTTGACTTTTCTCCTCCTCCTGTCTGCAGCTTTGTTCATTTCTGACCACTTGGTCAGCATGGCCAAGACAGACTAATCTAGATATGGAAGGTCCCCATTGAGAGGTAAATCAGAGGCTCAGGGAACGTAGCCCCTTCCGGAGTGAAGGGGTCTCAGGTCTGTCCAAGTGTAGAAACTCTATCCAGACCAGCCTCTATTGGTCCCTAATTACTTGTTTACAGGGTATCACTCTTTCTTTTTTGACACAAAGTTATGCTGTGTTGTCTTGCCTGGTCTTGGACTCCTGGGTGCAAGAGCTCAATCCTCCCTAAACTTTAACCCGTGAAGTAGCTAGGACCAGAGCTATGCATCAGCATACCTGGCTTAGTGATCAAATCTTGACATCCAGCAGGGTGGAGCCTATAAGCCCACTCTGTCACTGTGGACTTCCTTCCAGGACTTTCTGGCCCAGGTCCTGGCTGCACAGGGTGGGATTGGTTGTCAAGCATACAGGAGACCTAACCAGGCTAATTCTTCCCGTCCTTCTCTTTCTGCCCAACCCCTACCCCTTTCCTTCCTCCCAGTGCTTTTTGTCTTTGCTCTTCCACATAGGGTGATGGTCAGGATGAGCTGCCCACGTCTCCTGCTCTGCTCTGGGCAGACAGCCTTGTTAGGATTATGTAGCATTTCACAGGCTGTGGACATCTGCCCCTCCCACCTACCCTAGTCCCCTTTGGAACTCTGTGATTCATTCATTCTTCTCATGGGTCACAAGGGTCATACGCAGCCCCCTCCCCTACACACATGCACACACACACACACACACACACACACACACAAACACACATATCAGTCTCTCCAGAGAGTACCTCCCTCATGCTGGACAATGAATGCCCAGGGAGTCGCTCTTGCTTCAGATGGTCCCCTAGGGCCACCTCTTTGTTCCTTTTTTTCCCCTTTGGAGTAAGCGAGTGGCCTGGGGAGGGCCTGCCTTTGATCCTCTGTCTCTCTGTACTACAGACTCTGGCCTCCCAGCCAGGGAAGGGCTGGAGACTGCAGACTCACGCAGGGACCATCCTCTCATCTCCACTTGGAGTGTTATTTCTCCCCTGCAGTGAGAAAGTCTGCAGCCTGTCAGAGCTCTGCTTTGATATAGCAGGCTGCTTAGTCAGGGCTGGAGGGTAGCTCTGTGCTCCGCATCCTCACAGCTCTTCTGATGCCCTAGCCGGTAGCCACCCACTTGCTTGTCTGTGGTTGCCTCCCCTCTCTGGATCCCCTGCCTCTGTCTCTGTCAGAGATGCCCTGGTGCCAGAAACAACTCTGAGCAGGTGAGCCCCATGCTTCCCTGTCACTGTGTGTGATCTGTGTGTGTACTTGGTTGCCACTTCTGCTTTCTTGGGATTTTTTGGTACTGGGGCTGACCAGCAACTTGGGATGATGAGAGCATCCATCCAGGTCTGAACTCCATGCCGTTTGTGACTCTGCTAAGGTACGCACTGTTCCCTTGGCCAGGGAGCCCTGGGCGGTGGCCTAGTGCTGGGCAGGTGCAACTGGAGCCAGCAACTCCGCTGTGCATCCGTCAAGCTCCTACAGAGGCTCGTGCTCCTTCGCCCGTGACTGAAATCTGGGATTTGCTAAGATGTGACAGCACCTATCCCTCTGATCCATAACCCTTCTGTCTGGCAGCTGTAGGGCTTGGCGTGGAGGACATAGAGCAGGCCATAAGTGGCCACATGCCTTCCTTTATCTCTGGGCCTTGGGTGCCCACCATGGCTGTGGCACTGGTGTTCTGTGTAGGTGGAAGGCATTGTGGAGCCTGTCTCACCAGGCTGTGCTGTCTGCCACGTACCCTCTCCCCCGCAGCGGACTGTGCACTAGCCTGCTGGACAGCCGTCTGCGGCTCTCCATCCCAAAATGACCGGGGCCTAGAAGTGGGCTGGATCTGGCACAGGGAGAAGACTGGAGCACTGATGTTCGTGGTAGGGTGCGCACACCGGAGCGGGTAGGCACGTGCTCAGGTGTTCTGTACTCGACTCCCCCAGGGGAACAAGGCTCGGTAGCCTGCCCTTGGCAGTCCACAGCCTTGTGGACTTGGGAAGGTAGTGTGGTGTCCGAAGCTAAGCAGTGAGCAAGGGACCCTCATGTCCCTCATGTGTGGTCAGGAGGTCTATTTAAGGCAGTCTGTCCCAAGGCTCTCCTCAGGGCTGTCCCCCTTGCCTGTCTCTGGAGGCTTCTTCTATGCTTTGATTTAAAGGGCTGCTTTGTACCTGCTGGGGCCTGCAGCAGGCTTATTTGTGACCACGGGGACTGTGTGTCTCAGCTGGGGCCCTCCTGGCTGCTGAGTCTCACAAGGCCCAGGGGGAAACCAGCAGATGCTCTGTGCTGGTCACAGCCTCCAAGTAAGGATGCTCGTAGACAGGCAGCTCCGCCCTGCCTCAGAGTGTGGGCCTGGCTTCTGTCATGGGTCTCTGAGCAAGTGTGATGCAGTCATATGTCCTGCCAGAAGTGTCCTGTCCTCTCAAGTGGTCCGAGACTGCCCTGAGGCTATAGCGTTGGTCACTTTCCCATATCAGGCTCACTCAGCCAGTTGCACTGTGGCCCCGGGCATCCAGTCTCTGGAATATAGATAGACCTTTACCCCAAGAGGTCTTCCAGCTGTCCCCAGCGGCACCTGTTGGCCTAGGTAGTTTTGAAGATGCCGGCTAGTTGGGCTGCGGTGCTTTTTGTGAGGCCGTGAGGTGGTCTGACTGCATCCTGTTGCTCCTAGGTCAGGCGGAGCCCACCCACACCTGGTCAGGGAGTTGGAGTGTCTCAGCCTTCCACTTCAGAGAAGAGGCTGTGGCCCCAGACTCTCCTTGGGGCACATGACAGCAACTGGCTGTGTTACCAGTTTTCAGAACCTCACAGCACAGGCTCCATCTTAGAGACTGCTAAATCCTGAGAGGCACTGTTTGGAGGCCTTAATGAAACCCACTCCCTGAGAGCTGTGGCTCTTGTCCATACCTGAGGCACCTGACTCTTGAGGTCCTATCTGGGCCAGCTGCCTGTCAAGGTTAGGGACAATAAAGGAATGAAGGGCTTGGCAATGCCTGAAATGAGTGGGGCTCCCCTTCCCAGCTAACGACACTTTCTCTCAACTCAACAGTAAAAAATACGGATCGCAGAGGTCCCTTAGACTCAAGCCAGGGTCCCATGGTGGTTGTTGTTTTGGGGGGTTTCGAGACAGGGTTTCTCTGTAGCTTTGGAGCCTGTCCTGGAACTAGCTCTTGTAGACCGGGCTGGTCTCGAACTCACAGAGATCTGCCTGCCTCTGCCTCCCGAGTGCAGGGCCCCATGTTTTACCGTGCCAAGTACACTGTGGAAGTTACTGGGTAGTTACTGGGCACCTTGACTCAACTGAGGCTCCGGGGCTGCCAGCAGTGGCTCAGGTGGCCAGGCCTCTTGTGTAGCAGCCCTGGCCACCCCGCTGAGAGCTTGGTGGGGCCTCACTGAGGCTGTGGAGAGATTAATAGCAGTCTGAATTCGATTTGCTGAATCCTGGGCAGTGACTATGTGACAGCCAGGGGAGACGCAGCAGGTGTCCGTGTTCTTCAGCTCCTGGGCTGCTGTGTAATGGGAATATCAATGAGGACAGCAGTGACAGAGCTGGTGGCTGCAGGGGCCGCCTTCTGACTGGTGGTTTTCATTCTCGCTGTTACGGACCAGCAGTGTCACCTGGCTGCAGTAGGGCGGGCTTAGAGCCCAGCCTGGGGCCCTGCGAAGACAGTGGGCTCCCTTGCTGGCTCTACTCCTGCTCTGAGAAGCTTGGCTCTACAAGGGTCCCAGGGTTGCCCAGAGGTGGGGTTCACATTCCTTTCCAGCAGCCCAAAGGCCCCCAGGGACACCCCCGAGCATAAGGCCAAATGCTAAGGACTGAGCTGCCCAGGAGCAGCGACAGCTCTGGGAGCCCCTCGGAGACTCACAGATCTATGGTCAGCCTTGCGCCCTGAAGTCAAAACCTGTTTGTCACACCTGCCGTTCTGCGCTGCATCCCCGACTCCGGGAGGGCTAATGAGGGAGAGCACCAGCTGCTCACTTCTCGGTCAGCAGTTGGCACAGGGTGCTCCAGGCGTNGCGTGGCCAGCAGCCTCTGTGGGCAGGTCTCTGCCCTTCCCTGGGTCCCCCAGAGCACTGGTTGTCAGGAGAACGGGCATATCAGGTACCTACATACAGACCACAGTAGCTGAGAGAATGGACTCAGGCTTCCCACGACTCTGCGCTGAGAAGAGATGGACCACTGGATGCAGTAAGAAACGTGGGCAGGTACAGAGAGGGCCAGGGGTCTTCTAGTAGCCCTAGGTGGCAAACTTAGTACAGGGTTCTTCAGGGCAATGGCAGAACTGGTCTAGAGTCCAGTCAGAGATGGGAGAGGTCCAGGTAATCCTGTCCCCTGAAGAGCGGTTGTCAAGGGTCTAGGTCATGGGCGTCTTTGGCCTGTGTGCAGGAGGGACATGAGGTGGCCTCAATCCAGGGGCCTCTGAAATCGTGTGTTTCTGTGACATAGTTTAAAGTAGTCTCAAAATAAAATAAAGCAATCAAACAAAAGGTCCAAAAAGGATGGGGGAGAAGCAGCCAGGTGTGGCGGCTCACGCCTATGATCCCAGCACTGGGGAAGCCGAAGCAGGATGATTGTCAAGAGTTTGAGTCTAGCTAGCCTAGGGCTCCGTGAGATCCTGTGTCAATACTAAAAGAAGCCAGGCCGTGGTGGCGCACACCTTTAACCCCAGCACTTGGGAGGCAGAGGCAGACAGATTTCTGCGAGTTTGAGGCCAGCCTGGTCTACCGAGTGTGTTCCAGGACAGCCAAGGCTACACAGAGAAACTTAGTCTCGAAAAACAAACAAAACTATGAAGAAAGAGGGCTGGATACATGGCTCAGCAGTTAAGAGCACTTGCTGTTCTTGCAGAGGACCTGGGTTCAGTTCCTGGCATCTACACAGTGACTTCCAACCATCTGGCGATGTTCATGTGTACATATGCACACATGCAAACAAAACACTCATATATATATACATATACATACATATGTATATATGCCTATAATACATATAATAAATCTAAAATACACATAATAAATATGCATAATAAATCTAAAAAATTTAACTAAAAGTAAATGGGCCAAACTTTATAACCAAAAGCTTTTATTAACTCTGTGTGCTTTTGTTATGCTGCCCTTGGTATATGTCGTACATTGGAAGCATTTCACCACCGACCCGAGGTCTCATGAGAGCAGTCACATCCCTGGAGACTGGGCTGGGCCTCATCTCAGATAGACTAGCCAGCTGAAGTGAGCATGTTTTGGACAATCAACGTCTGCACAGTGTCCAGGAATGCCAGCTCCATCTCTTTAGTGTCAGAGGACAATGAAAGCTGGAGAGATGGAAGGGACAGTGGACACGAGTCGTCAGAGAGGCATGGTCCATGGGACAGCAGCCCTCCGGAAGGCCCGTCTGCCTTTTACCCTCTGTCCGTCTGCTGGTCTCCACCTGGGAACTTCTGTCAGATCTGGAGCGTAGTTGGATCCCAGGATGGATTTGGGGGATGTTCAACAGAAGTTTGCAGTGTCTTCCGTCTTGAGAGCACGTCTTTCTGCACAGCACACAAATGCTGTGCATCCTTTGGGCTGCTGAGGTTGTGTGGAAGTGCCAGTGACCTGGGTGCCTTTCCCCGTCTGGCTTTCTGCCCTTTGAAGGAAGGAACTTCCTCATGCCATCCCAAGCCTGGCCAGTGTTTTTCTGTATCCCACTGAGTGCATTTCTGTTCGCCAGCACTGGGGTGCTTCCTCAGGACTCAGAGATGGTGTCACACAGGCCTGACAAGCCACATTGCTAACTAGGCTCATTGGGGATATACTCGTTCCCTTGGATCAGCTAGTTCTAAGGGGTAAATTAGCCCAGAAAGAATGCAATAGACTCTATTCTAAGCTGTGGGCAGGAGCTTGTTCTCTCATACTGAGGGTATCAGACCGCTTCCTGGCCTGGTGTCTAGTTTGCTTTACCAAAGGAATTTGGTCACTGTGAATAGGAGTGGGAATGTGGCAACTGCCTTCTTGGTCCTCACAGACATCAGATACAAGAGAAGACAGACAGGACTGAGGACCAGCAGGTCTTGCTGAGATGCTATCTAGTGAACGGGGCAGGGAGGGGTCCTCATGTTTGTGGAACTATGATAAGTCTCTGGCCACTCATCTACCTGGGGAGGACGTTGGATCAAAGTCCCACCATCTTTGTCTGTCTGCCACAGGGAGTCCTGTGCAACAGCCACATCAGAGAGAGTCTGTAGCTGCTTTGTGTACCGTGACTCAGAAGCATGTGGTCCATGGCCAACCAGGATGCACTGAAAATTCCCAGATGGGAACAGCCCCTGGATGACACTGGTCCAGGGATCTGAGCAGGCAAAATGCAAATAGTGGCCAGTGACTCGGGACAGTGGACACTGGATTGGAGCCTGGGCTTGGCCCTACCTCTCCCTGCTTTTCTCAAAGTCCGAGCACCCACGGTCCAGCTGTTGAGACAACATGGACATCCAGGTGACATTTTGGACTTGTTTTGTTTCAGAACAACATGCCTGTAAGCTCTGCTGTCTGCTGCCATCACCATGGCAACACAGCCATTGATTTTCTCTCAGTCACCCCCTGGCCACATTCCACTCTGGCCTTTCCATAGGTGGGAGAGGAGCTGTACTTCTGAGGAACTGGCATCTGCAGAGTAGCTCAGGGAAAGCAGGATTGGTAACTGTCCAAGGGGGGCCCCTTTCCCGCCCAGCGGTTTTAACAGCACGGTGCCCTGGCAGCCCCCTTGGCTGTCTGTCTTCACCTAATGAGAGCTCTATATTCGGGGCCTTGTTCAGGCATATGTTAATTAGCTCTCGGAGGTGCCTTTCCGCTCTGGAAGCCACCAGAATAATTGAACATTATGGATATTTGCTCCAGAAGGCTCTGGAAGGTGGAGGTTTGCTTACAGCCAAGTTTGAGCATCTGACCCCTGGCATAGAGCCCCTCTGCCACCACGGAGGGGATGCCAGATCTGGCTCCTCCCCGAATGACGGGTGCCCAGCAGTTGGGCACTGTTGTGCCTGAGTACCCCCTGATGACACTCCACAGCACGAGCACCCTGCTCTCAGGCTCTCTACCCTGTTCTGGGCACTGGAGCTAACCTCCAGGAGGGCTGCGGCAGCTCGGGTCGCCTGAAGGTTCTGTACAGAGCCCCTTCTCCGGGCCCTGCAAAGCTCCACCTGGGCTGTGGGCTACCAGGAGCTGGTCTCCTGTCTGCCACCTTTGAAGGCTTTGCTGAGGATATAATGGAGCATTTCAGGCACTTCCCTGCCAAGGCGGGCCTGAGGGAGGCTGCCCTCTCCCAGCATGATGCCCACTGTTACAGCTCCCAAGTCAAACTGTGCTTGTCTTGTCTCTCCGGATCAGGTTGGGCTCACAGGGCTCGTTAGCTGCTGGGTCCAGTTTCCTGACCTGGAAGGTTCTGACTGATTCGCCATGTTCTGCTGGTCTGCCCTGACACTCATTGCCCCATGCTTTGCTCCGGGGAGGGCCCAGGGGTAGAGTCCCGATGGTATAAAGAAAACTTAGCTCTCCTTGGTTCTTCTACCGAGGCTCCTCCATGAGGTGCAGATAGAGTGCCTGGCCCAAGGGTCGCACTGAGCTCCACGACACGGGCGGTTCTGCACTGAACTTTGACTGCGTGAGCATGTCATGGGGTCTAGCTGAAATCCCAGTAACTGCCACCACACTAATCCCGGTTGGAGCATGTCAGAGGGCAGAACACAACCTCCTCTAGGAAGGGGGCACCAAGGCACCTGCCGTTTAGAGACCTGGGGGCCCTTTTCTCTTTTTCTCAAGCCTTGCCCACTCTGGCTGCTCTGAAGAGGGGACCGTCCAAGGACCAGCCCTCAGCAGGGGGGATGCTGTGCCTGTGGTATTGGAGGCAGGTGTCATCCCGCCCCTGCTCACCAGCCCCTTCCCCGAATCGGCAACAGGTATATTATCCACTCATTGCTTAGCCACCTGCTGTCTGTCAGGGCCTGCACCCCTTCCCTGTAGGCCCCGTAGTAATTGAGGTCTGTTCCTCAAACCACCCTCTTCTTCATGGGGACACTTTTAGCCAGCAGATGGGCAGTGGATCAAAGACCTTGCTGCTGGGGAAGGTGGTGTGCTTGGGAGACCGTGGCCTCCTAAGGACCCTTGTTGGGCCACCCCTTTGTGTGTGACGTTAGCTATCTTCTCACACAGTCTCATCCACCCTCTCATACCACGCCTGGGAGCTGGGGTGGAGACTGCCTCCCTGTGATCACCTGAGTTTCCTTCTGGAAACAAGTGCCTGGCTGATCTGCCTGGCTGTTGGCCCAGGCTGATGGCACTAGTGAGTCCCGGACTTTGGTACTGCACATGGAGAGGTATGCATCTCTTGTCTGAGTCCTGGCCTCCCACAGAATGTTCCCAGCCCTGCAGAACAACAGTCCAGTGATGTGCAGCCGCTCACACTGCACCCCGACCATTGCTTTGCCGTAGATTTCTTCATGGGTCTGGGCTGCGTTGATAGCAAAGTTTGCTTTTTACATGTGTTTATTACATGTGCGCATTCACAAGCATGCTCCCCAGTGTTTGTGTGGAGGTCAGAGGACAACCTACAGGGGTTAATTTTCTTCTTCCACCATGTGGTCCTGGGGATTAAACTTAAGTCATTGGGCTTAGTGGCAAGTGCTTATACCCACAGAGCCATCTCGCTGAGAAAATGTTTCCTCCTAAGCTCAGGTCTTTTTGAAAATGTCATCCTCTCTCCATGCAGGATCAGGAGCCCCACATCTGGGACCTGGAGGGGCCTTGGGTGGTATCTGCTGGTGGCTACTCGCAGTGTGCTGAGCCTGGGTTCATGTCTGCACTCCATTCCCTGCCTCCCTCAGCCTCTTAGGTCCCCCTTCCCTGCAGCATCTTGTCATCTGCATAGTATAAGAACGCTGTTGTTTCTGAAAGAGAAAAGGAAGGCTGAATGTTTTAAATTTTTATTACAATCTTATTTTTGTGTGCACATGAGTGTGTATGGTGTTTGGGGGTGCTGTTGGAGAACAAATTGCCAGAGTGTCTCCTTGTTCCGTACACCCCCAGGATCAAGCTCAGGCTGTCAGGCTTAATGGCAGCGCCTTTACCTGATGAGCTGCTTAGCTGGCCCAGGACCGACTGTTTTAAGGCACAGTTGTTACAGAGAGTACAATGTAGGGGACACTCCTTGAGTATGAGAGGTGAGGGCCCTGGCGTGCTGATCCTCACAGGCTTGCCTAGCACAGAGCGCAGGTACATGCCCACAAGAGCAGCAGGAACAGCTGCTTCTCTGCTCCGTGGGTTTAAAGGGGACTGATGGCAACCCTACTGTCAGGGTAGAGGTGTCCTGATGTGGCAAGAAGTCCTTGCTCCTAGGACACAAACTGGAATACCGAGCTCGAGGCAGTTACAGTGTCCGCAACTGGCTCAGAAAAATCACAAGCACGCGCTTAATGTCAGGAGGAGCACTGAGCAAATGGAAGAGCCTTAACACTTGGAACTGTGGTGAAACCAGCGCTGTCCGCTGTATAGTCTCTGTGGCTTTCCCATAGACT
>LOEQ01000275.1:219753-230238 GCA_001685075.1 Bramus lutescens
CTCAAGTCTGACCTTCAGGGCTGAGTGAGAAACAAACCCTGGATCTTTTCACATCACTGCGAGGTGAACCATGAACACATAAGGCAGGCCCGGATCAGAGACGGCCTGCTTAGTCCTGGGAGTTTGATCCAGGAGAGCCAAGAAGCCCACTGCCTGCTCCTTACGACAGTCCAGGGGGGAGACTTCAGGTGGGCTTTGTGAAAACAACTGGACAGGCGGTTACTGCAGGGCTTGGGGGGGCACAACCACCACCTTCCCTGTACACAAAATACTATGGGATCGACCATAAAGATTCAAAATGGACATGGAAGTTTGTGAACTCAGGGCAAGTCAGCCTAGCCAACTACATGTGCCAGGGCAGGCCTTCACTTCAGGTGTGATAAGGACACAGGGCATGCTGCTGACCACCAATGCCGCCCCAGCCCCACCTAAGGCACAGCTTTCAGATGAGCCTTCACACCCCGCGCCCAAAGGCCTCACTCCTTGCTGTCTTTACACACGAGTGGGGTAAATAGCAGCACGCGTGCTTTAAGATGGAATAAAAATGGTGATTAGAAGCCATGTAACTACGCGGCACTTTAAAGGGAAAATGGGGAGATAAAAATAGTCCCCGACAGGTGTGGAGGAAAGCCACTGGTAGGAAATAGCAGGGGTCACTGGCATGCGTCCTTAGCATAAAAACCAAGGGACAGAAACCGTGGAGCAGGAGAGATCCAGGAGCAGCCACACCACCCAACCTCACTCTGGGGCTCCTTCCTAGGGGCGGTGCAGACTCACCTTCTAGCTTGCTCCCTGCCTGGTCTCCACCTGGTTGCTCAGCCTCTTTCTGATCCCTCTCCTCTGCAGCCTCTGGCCTTTGTGCAGGGAGGTCCGCCTTCCCACCTGCACACAGGGAGACTCAGCTGGTTTGTTGAAAAGGCAAAAAGTCAGGGGTGGGGTGAGGGGCTGGCAGATGTTTCCTCCATAGCTAGCCCCCCCCAGCACAGTTTATATTCAACCTGATGATTACCAGGGAAGTAATAAAAAAATATTTTACAATCTCACAGGCTGATGGCAGCGAGCCAAAGTTAACCACCTAAGCCAATTAAAATGCAAGCACCATCCTAACCAGCTCTTAGACGGGCACTTAACAATGTGTTACCTGTCAAGCGTTCCTGCACTGTCCCCCGTGTGCACCCAGACACATGAGAACAGCATGGCACCTGACATTTAGTGGTCTGGCAAACAACCGCGTGACAGATATTACAGAAGCTGTCAAGGCACCAGGCTCTTCTCTACTCCACCAGCTGCTGAAGGGGCTGTGACATTCACATGCTAATCTTATGAATGAGAGAGCCCAGACTGAGAGGGACTAACCGGTTCCTGTGCAAGGGAGTTGCCCCCCCTCCCCAATCTCCAGGGAGGCAGACACTCACCAAGGTCGCTCTCCAGATCGCTCTTCTCAGCGGGCTTCTCTTGGACCCCTTCAGCCTTCTGGGCAGCCTCTTCACCCTCACCTGCCACCACAGCGTTCTGCCCCACAGAGAGCCTGGACTGGGGCACTGGATGCAGATCCCTAGTGTCTGGTCTGGAATCTTCCTTCCTGGGCTGGGCAGGTGGCTGACCATTTGCTTCCAGAACCTTCTGGGGATGTTCGGCTTCCACCACTGCCAGGGCTTGCTCAGGTCTCTTCCCTTCCTCTCCCCTCTCAGGTTCCTGCTCCTCCCTCTCTGACCCAGGTGGAGGTGGTGCCACCTGTCCCCTGTCCCCAGGGTCCCCTTCATCTGTGAGCTTGGGAGGTGGCTTTTTCTCCTCTGGCCCTTCTTGGTCTTGCCCTTCATCCACTACCACCTTGTCATGAGGGATGGGAGGCTCATGGCGGTGAGCCTCACCTACAGGGACAGCAATACCTGGAAGGACACAGGACAGGCTGGGGTCATGCTGGAGAGAGGCCCCACTTCACCTTCCTAGGGAATCTGAATTGACCACTGCCTCAGACCCACAACTCTCTGAGGACTGTCCAGAGTCCTTATAAACGGAATAGCAGCGGGGTCACCAGACCCGGCTCCCTCGTGTGCTTCGGATTCTCTGTCATGGCAGCCAATGCCACTTAGTCACTTACCTTGGCCAGGCCGATCCAGCTGTGCAGCTTCCTGCTTCTCCTTAGGAGCGTCCCCTGCAGGCACATCCACAGGACCCTTAATCTGGGCCTGCTCCAGTACCTCTTTGTCCTCTTTGTCCTTGGGCGGCTTTGGCTTCTCCGGGCTATCCTCAGCGACCACAATGGGATCTTGGACTGCAAGCAAAGCACAGTGAGCCGCCAGCAGCCAGAACAGAATGGGTCGTTCTCCTAAGATCAGGACCACATATCAAAGCCAAATGGCAGAGTGGAGGTGAGCTTCTTCCTCTTTGGTTATTATTATCAGCTATGCAGCACAGAAAATATTTTTTCATTCATAGTAAAAAAAGGTCAAAATTCAACTTCTATCTATAGGCAGATGGCCACTCTATGTAATACTTGTCCACAACCACCAGGTGGCAGCATGAGCACACAGCCAGGCAATGTCCCTAGGGGCTCCCAGCAGGCACCAAATGCCTGCCCTAAGGCCTAGACTGAGGCCTTTAAGGAAGAGTACACTGGCTATGGTTGGGCAGGCCTGTCAACCTCTTGCTGTTGGTGAGGGAAATTCACAGCCTAGGTTGAGAACAAAAGGAGAGGCTGCCAAAGCTGCCCTTCACATGCCCACAAATGCTTGGACTCAGGCCCCATCTGGAGCAGTAGTGTCACAGGATTGGAGAACCAGTTTCATTGAGAAAGACTAGTTTTGAGAGCTGGGGATCTAGTTCAGCTGGTAGCATGCATAGACCCCAGTCAATCTCAGCACGGCATAAGCTAATATAGCATCACCCCAGTACTCAGGAACATTATAAATTCAAGGTCATCCTCAGCTACAGTTTGAGGCCAGCCTGGGTTTCAGAAGATTCTATCTCAGAACAACAACAAAACAAGATGGCAGTGGTGGTGCACATTAATCCCAGCAATTGAGAGGCAGAGGCAAGTGGATCTCTGAATTCAAGACCAGCCAGGACTACAGAGTGAGTTCTAGGACAGCCAGGACTACAGAGTGAGTTCTAGGACAGCCTGGACTACACAGAGTAACCCTGTCTTGAAAAACAAACAAAAAGGAACATGCGCTGTTAACAGCATCTGCATGCAGTTCTGGGTGCTGCTTCCCCCAACTGTCAGTCTGGCCACACAGAGCTGGTCACACCGGGCTTTCCTCACTGTCCTCCTCCAAGGGAGGTGATCCTACCACATCTGCTACTCTGAAGGGCCATCATGTGAACCCCCTGCACCCACACAAAAGAATCCCTTGAATTCCTGGCCCTAGGACACTTTGCCTTTCCAGCATCGAGTCTAAGGGGCACAGAAATTTCTTTGGACCTCTGAGAAGAGATGATTCTGGGTTTTTGTTGTTTATTTTTGGTTTATCAAGACATAATTTCTCTGACTGTCCTAGAACTCGCTCTGTAGACCAGGCTGGCCTCCAACCGAGAGATTCACCTGCCCAGCCTTCCAAATGCTGGGATTAAAAGTGTGTGCCACACCACCACCTGGAAAGCAGCACCTTACTTAATAGGCAAGGACCTCACTTGTTCTAGGGAGCAGCCTGGGCTCCCCTGCACTGCCAAGTGGTGCAGGCAGATGGAACAAACCAGTCTTCATCACACAGCATCTCCCCGGCACAGGTAAGATGCACCCATAAATCAGGAGGGAGAAGGAAACAGAAGCCCCCCTGTCCAAAGCACAGTCTATTCTGAATGGTGACTTTTTCATCTTCAGGTGAGGGGCAGCCTGCGGCGCACTGTCTGGAGCCCCGGGGAAGCACCACGTAGCAGCAAAGGGTATGAGTGGCCATGCAGGTATGGAGCTGCCCTGAAGCTCCTCTGGGAGGTCTTGCAGGAACCATACCTGTCTGTATTCTAGGACAGGAACTGGACTGACAGGCAGAGACTGTGACCAACCATTGCTAAAACACTGTGTCCCATGGATGTGCAAGAACAGCCCCACCCTTACAGGCCCAGCAATCCAGGGTTCTTGAAGAACCAAGAGAAATGGCCCAACCCAACACTTTTCTGAAAGCCAGACTTCTCCGGGAAGCTGCTGCTTTGTTCTCCAGACTTCAGTGAGAAAGTGTCACTTGCTGAGGTCTGACTTCCGGGCTTAGCTGGATAGTTCCATACCTCACCTTTCCAAATATGGTTCACACCATAAGCTCCTGGAGTTGGAGGGCTGGGCTGATGGCTAGGACCAGCACTGGAGCCCTGGCAGCAGCAAGGAAGCCTCCCTTGTTCTTCATTCTTGGCTCTTCCTCAAACTGGCGTGTGTGGTGGGTGGCAGGGGAGCCAGCATGGCACCTCTCGGGCAGCTCCACGGCCCCAGTGCACTTGGATCTGACCAGGCCAGCAGCCGCCCATGGGAGCCCTTCTAATCTAGCAGGTCCTGTGAGTACCATCGCCTCAGGGGAAGCCAGTGGAATGAGCCCACTGCTATCTCCTGGCACACCAGCAGAAAAGGGAACAAGATTAGAGTAAGAGCAAGGGTCACATGACACAAAGAACTTTTAAAACCTCATCAAGGCACAAGGCAGAGATGACAGGAGCCCGTCAAGGGGTCAGCCAAGGAGAGACCATAGCAACAGGACTCTCCCGGACACTATCCAAGAGTTGCCAAGGCAGGCAGACACAGAAAGCATGGAAGGTCCCAGAAAGGGAGTGACAGCAGGAAGACAGAGGAAAGGTCTACCCACCGGAGGACTCCTGAAGTCACCCCATGCTTGCACAGCATGTCCCCCTAACTTCTACTTTCAGCTAACCAGTGCTGCCCCCATGCTGGGGAGGAAAGGGACTGCGGTGTAGGCTTGGGCGTTGCTGCCCCACGGTGCACAAGGTGGGTGGGCAAGAAAGGGGACAACAGGATGCAGCAGCACCCAGAGAAGGAGCTGGGGCACCGCAAAATCCAAATCCATCCCAGGACCGTCTAGGGAATCATCAGGTACAGACACAAATGGCCTAATTAGACTTTTTAAATGGATAATTGTCTCCTCGAGCTTTCAGATGGACTCAGCCAGGCTCACCAAAGGCCCCAGGCTGCACCTGATGATCACGTGTGCCCTGTGAGGGGACAGAACAGGCACAGCACATGCTGGGCTCTCACCAGAGCAAGCAGACTCTGTCTGTGACCCCACAACATCAGAGACCAATAAACACGGCTCTCATACCCTGATGGTGCAGCTGACAGGACAGCCAGAGAAGCCCCAGCCCTAGCCCTGCCAAATGTGGCACGCCCTCAGTGAAGAGAGGCTGGGTGGCTAGAAAACAGAGCTAAAAACAGACGGCGTGTGGTTCTGAGAGGAGCCGCGTGTGTTGTTACAGCCTCGTGAAGAAATGGAAACCAGATGTGGCCTTGGAGAGCACAGGTGAGCAGTGGCCTGTACGTGCTGTGGAGATGGGACACAGCTGCTGCAAGGCGTGGCAGCCACAGGAGTCTGGGTGTGGACTGAAGAGAAACTCTCCACCACCCAGTGAGAAAAACTGCACAGGGTTCTGCCGGGGTGACCGACCACAGTGAGGCACCACGCTCACCTTGGCTCTTCAGGTTGCTACCCTCACCACCACACACCTCCTCCTCTCTTGTTGCCGTTCCCATGCCAACACCTGTTCTCTGCCCGGTGGCACGGACAGTGGCATCAGATCGGCTCTTCTGGAAGCACTGTCCATTTGCTAGGGAGGGCATACACACGCACCTCCTTCCTCAAGCAGACTTCCTCCCAGTCCAGATTACCAAATCCACTGCCACACCATGTAGCTTCTCAGCATTCCGTCTTCAACCTCTGAGAACCCCAACTGTCCACCGGGGTCCTTCAGTGACCTTGTGTGCTTCTTTGCCTCTTGATTCGCGGGAGCTGGGACAGGAGGACTCTTCTCTGCCTTTGCCAACCCAAGAAGACATCCACAGCTACTTCCAAGTCCTGGGCTGCATGAAGAGGGCGGCCCAGGAGAGTGCCTTGGGCAGCTACCAAGGCGATGGCAGAGAGGACAGAAACCCGAGGATCTCTATACCAACGGTGCTAAGAGCCAGGAGCTGGAATCCAGCAAGTGCATCACATTGTCAGAGTGTCCTTCAACAGGACCTTCTCTTCTGCATACTACAGGCACTGTCTTCAGGACATGCAACTAACCAGCACCCACACAACAACTGAACTTTGCCAGGAAGGATGGGTCTTTCTCTACCCATGCCTCCCAAGAGCCACAAGTAGACAGATGTTCCATAAATCTAGACCCAAACCTCACTGACTTTTAGTCTAATGTGTGACACCCACCACTGCCAGAGACAGAAGCACAGGATCACTGTTATCCAAGACAATAACCACCGCAATGCCCATAGCTACTGCCACTCACAGCTACTAGGCAGGCAGGGGTCTCAGCCCAATGGCTAATGCTGGCCCTGTGTTACCCGGGAAGGCCTGGGGGTTCATCAACCACCCCAAACAGACACACAGAAAGTGACACTCTGAAGTATACATCCTGTACCCCAGTGGCCACGGATGGGGGTGATGGAGCCTCACCAAGACTCGTGCTGAGGTAGCCTGCTACTGTGTGATGAACTCGTGATTCTGCCAAGACTGTAAACCATGAAACAGCAAACGAAGCTGAGATATACTAGCTGGTCCTGTCAAGGGTAACACTGGCTCAAACTTACAGCCTCAAAAAAAAAATGTGGGTAACACTCATAAATCTACATACCTTTTAGTGTCCATGATGGCCAGGTGCAGAGATCTGAACCCAAGCTGGCACTGTGCCATCCCCATGCCACCTGCATAGAGGTGGCAGCACACTGGCCAGCTCCCATGTTGAGAGCAAACCCTCATGGAATGGAATTAGTGGGGCCCAAGGCTAGAACCTCCCACTAGCTTCATCACTCACAGCACAGAGGTTACCAAAGGGGAAGCAAAATCCTCGAAGAGAAACTAAGGGGATTCTTGGGCATGGGGTGGGGCCTGTGTATGTACCTGACAGCCGGGCTGCGTCCACTTTCACCCCGCCCTCGGCATCTCCTCGCTGGCCACTTTGGGCTTGTTGGGTCAGGTCCAGAGGGGTTTCTTCACTCACAGACAGGGTAGTGAGTGTGCTGACCACCAGGACGCCCAGGCCGACCCAGAGCACCACCTGGACCAGAGACCCCAAGACAGGAAGTCAGGACTGTCCCTGGACTACAGACCCATAGACAGGAAGTCATGATAGTCTCAGGACCAGAGACCCCAAGATAGGAAGTCAGGACTGTCCCAGGACCAGAGACCCCAAGACACGGAGTCACGATAGTCCCTGGACCACAGACCCCAAGACAGGAAGTCACGACTGTCCCTGAACCCAGCTGGAAGCTGGGGAGGATGAAGCTCCCTAGGAGTGGAGCTCTCTTTTTATTTGCCTGACATAGGGTTTGCTACGCAGTCCAGGCTGGCCTCAAACTCACAATCCTCCTGTGTCACCACACTCCTGAGTGTGAGGATTAGTTGTGCACCACAAAGTCAGGCTGAGGTCAAGTTTCTCAACTACTGTGGTAAGGGAAGCAAGAACCTCTGGGCAACTATGCAACCCAAAGTGGCCCCTTGTGCATATTGTTACTTGGGTGCATGCTCCCACAGGACCCCACACGGCGCAGTGCTGCGCAAGGGATCTGGGTTACACAGACTGCATATCCAGCCATCATGTTACCCATAGCAGTGCCAAATAACAGCTGGACATATGTGAGCTGGCAAGGGGGGGGATACCCTACCAGACTAAACATAAGACACTTTCACCTCTCATCTGAGGTGGGGTGATCATTGGCACCCCGGAGCTACATCCAACATGGTGCTGGCTTTCCTAGGGCCTTTTCCTCCTGACGGCCCTACAATCAATGGGTTCTGCCACATTGCAAACCCTCATCATACCACCTGAGCCCCTCTCCACTGGGCATCTGGGATGACCCTGGTGCAGCTGCTGCTATTTCTGACCTGGTCTGGCCTCCTCAAGCTTCCTGAGAGGCAGTGGTTCCTGGTTCCACAGTTCTGAGAGGAAATAGTGAGGTGACCTCATGCCTGGCCAGGACCTTTACTGGTTCCCTGCTTTGATATCTAAGAGCCAAAACTCAAAAATGGCTTCTGACTTGTAAAGATTTATTTGTACATACATGTGTGTGTGCCTACACATATGTGTGTAGCATATGCATGCCTGGTACCTGCAGAAGATAAAAGAACGTGCCAAGTAGCTCTGGACTGAAGTTATAAGCAATTATGAGCCACCAGGGAATAGAAGCTGGGTCTTCTCTAAGAGCAGCAGGTATTTTTAGCCACTGAGCCATCTCTGGCCTACTCTTTAAAAGTAAATAAATAAAATCAGCACCAAAGAAGCCAGGCGGTGGTGGCACACACCTTTAATCCCAACACTCTGGAGGCAGAGGCAGGTGGATCTCTATGAGTTCAAGGCCAGCCTGGTCTACAGAGCAAGTTCCAGGGTAGCCAGGGCCACACAGAGAAACCCTGTCTCGGAAATAAGGAAAGAATGAAGGAAGGAAGGAAGGAAGGAAGGAAGGAGGGAGGGAGGGAGGNAAGGAAGGAAGGAAGGAAGGAAGGAAGGAAGGAAGGAAGGAAGGAAGGAAGGAAGGAATGAATCAGCACTAAAGAGCTAAGAGATGTTCCCAAGTCCATCCAGTACAATCACAGAAGACAGAGTTCCACGGGGAGAAAATACCACCACTCTCAAGTTTTAGGGAAAGAGCAGCAAGTGCTTTTTAACCACTGAGCCACCTCTCCAGTCCTGGCCCACTCTTTAAAAATAAGTAAATAAAATCAACACCAAAGAAGCCGGCTGGTGGTGGCGCATGCCTTTAATCCCCTGGAGGCAGAGGCAGACACCTCAGCAGCCCAGAGCCTGGTATGCCTTATAGATGTGTGGGGCTCTTTAGGAAGCCCTGACCTTTCTGGCAGGAACCATGTGGGGATGGTATCTTACCTGTGTCCCCTTAAGTCAGCACATATGTCCTTCAATACTTGGGTTCAGGGCCCCTGGCCCCCATCACACCCTAAACTGTTTTCTTTTCTTTTTAAAGATTTATTTATTCATTTATACAGTGTTCTGTCTGCATGTACATCTGCAGGCCAGAAGAGGGCACCAGATCTCATTTCAGATGGTTGTGAGCCACTATGTGGTTGCTGGGAATTGAACTCAGGACCCCTGGAAAACAACCAGTGCTCTTAACCGCTAAGCCATCTCTCCAGCCCCTAAACTCTTTTCTTAAGCTCTGTGCAGCCCCAGCTTCCTGAAATTCAGCATCCTAGTCCTTCTCACAAAGAAGGAAAGACTCAAGGAACAATGCTTATGGGGATGGCTAATCTCAGCATACTAAAACAGGTACGGCCACAGCCTCCACTGGAATCTGCTCCCTAAGGAGCTGGTGGCAAAAGCTTGCACAACTGAGGGTAGCTTGCGCTGAGGCTGTCACAAGAAAGGGACTTTGGAAACTCATCAGAGCCTTGATGACCCGGGATGTGCCCCCATGGGCTGTCCTGTATCGAGGCTATCCTCATTTTCAAGGCTCCGGTCCCCTAGCACCGCCATGGCAGGGAACAGAAACCAGGCTCTGGACACAGAGGCCAGGACCTGGATGGAAGTTAAATCAACCACTGAAAGAGTCTAGAGAAGCTTCCCATCATGATCTGCGGGCCCAGAAAGCCCTTCTCCATATGGGCACTAACTCTTGCAGGGACCCAGAGCCAGCCTCCCAGGTCACTTTCTAACCCAGCTCAACGCATTCCGTATTTCTTCCAGCAGAAATGACCTTCTGCTGAAGCCACGAGGAAAGTCGTGTCTCCCCAAAATGCACTTCCCACCCACCAGTAGACAGGGCAAGACCTTGAGAGCGTAGAGTGGGCTGGAAGACAAAGGGCTGCTGCTCCATCCTAGATCAGAGATCCCTGATGGGAACAGAGCCTAGGGGACTCTGGTAGGCCCTGGTGCTCTGTCCCCTATGGACCCAGTGAAGTAGGCTCCTCTTAAATGCTCTGAACCAAAGATAAAAGCATTTGTTGGTCATTTTATATCAGTCTTCTCACCCGGGGTGACAGCAGCTATCAGCAAACACCTACGGGAGCTCTCAGTGACACTTCTGCCAGAGCCACAGCCAGAGCAAAACATACCCAAGACAGCACTCAGTGCCGCTGACACAGACACAAGGCATCCGCTAGTGAACGCAGCCAAGCAGGAACTAACTTCCCAGGGCAGTGTGGGAGGCCAGGGGTCCAGATTCTCCCGAAGCCGTCCTAGGTTGAGGGTCGGTACCCCTCACTGCCAACCATGTGCAATGAAGTGGTAACAGCTCCTTTGGAGTCCAGCCCTGTCTGCTAACAGCCTAGCAGCTGCAAGGAAGACTGGAAAGTCAGGGAGGGGCTCCATCCCAGGCAGCCG
>LOEQ01000275.1:317782-335116 GCA_001685075.1 Bramus lutescens
GCTCCACTCCAGCCGCAGAGGGGGGAGTGGTCCTTGAGACAGCAGCATGCTCTATGCATCGCATTCTTTTCCGGGCCTTTTGGAGAGCTGGTCAGCTGTGGAGGGACAAGTTCCATTGGCTGACAGCACCAGAGTTAGAACAACTTCTCATACTCACGTAGGTCCCTGAGGGGTTCACTGAATGCCTCCTCCAAGGCTGTGCTAGAACCATGAGAGGTCAGTGGCTCAAGCAAGAGCAGGACTTTTTGCGTGCGTGTGTGTAGCCCTGGCTGTCCTGGAATTACCTCTGTTAACCAGGCTGGCCTCGAGCTCACAGAGATCTGCCTGCCTGCCTCTGGTTCTCAGGTGCTGGGATTAAAGGTGTGCACCACAACAGCCCGACCAAGGGCGGGATTTTTTATGCTCAGATTTCTACCCATGAGGTAAAAGTCTGACCAGAGGCCCTACCTCCTGTACAGATCACACACTGGGAGGTTGTGGTTCCAACTTTATCAGACATCAACCCATCTTGTTATTTATTTACTTTGAGATAGGGCCTCATTGAGTAGCCCAGACTGTACTTAAACTTGAGATCCTGTTGCTGCCATCCTGTCTGGCTCTCAGACCATATTAAAACCTTTCCTTCATGGTTTTAATCTCAGCACTCAGGAGGCAGACAGTGATAGATCTCTGAGTTTGAGGCCAGCCTGGTCTACAGAGCAGGTTCTAGACAGGTAGAGCTACACTGAGAAACCCTGTCTCAAAAAACAAAAACAAACAAACAAACAAACAAAGCAAGACCTATCCTTCCCATGAAACTTGAGACGCCCCAGGCGCAGCGAGCACAGGTCCTCCATTTCCCCCCTTGTAGGCAGGAGGCTAGGGACCTGTGCTCCTGGAAAGCGTGAATTCCTGAACTTGCTCTCTAATCAGGCTCCTGGTTGGGTTTTAGCCGCTTCAAGCCTATTCTGGCATCTGGGATCCAAGAACACCAGACAATACTGAGATGATCTCAGAGGTGGCTCAGAGACAGACGCCGACACCGGAAGACACACTAGACGGGTCAGCACTAGATGGTCACTTTGGGTCCTGGCCTCAGAGAAAAGGCTAGAAAGAGCTTTGTCCCCTGGGCTGAAGCAGACACCGCTCCCAATGGTGGCCATGGCAGCCTCCCTGCTCCAGGGTTCACGTGTTTTGATGAATTTGTCATAACTTGAAAGGTCCCCGTTTTCACACTAACTTTCCGTTCTTGTTCAGTTGCCCACATAACCACAGGCGAGTTAACTGCATGTCCATCAGCAAGCTCAGGGGTACACGGAGCTCTCCCACCACCGTAGGCAAACATTCCTGAAGCCTAGGCACTCCGCTCCATTGCTTCTCCGTGGGCAAGCAAGGCCGGGCATGGGTTTCTGCGAGAAGCCCACAGACAGAAGCCAAGGCTGTGCTCGTGTGTGTGCAGACAGACTGGTATCCCGGAAATCGTGACCAGCGGCCTGCCCTTCCTTGAGCCCATTCTCAATTCTCTCCTGTGTGTAGGGGACAAGCTGACAAGATTTCTCAGAGTCCCCTGTCCAGTCACATTCACCCCAGACATGGAGTGTCCCCATCCGGTGGCTCCACCACTAGGGATCTCTCTACGAGGCTCATTCCATCATAGGAGAAGCTGTGAAGGAAGGCACACGGGGACCGTTCGCCACAGCTAGCCTGGACTCCAGCGCAGAGTCTAGAGTGAGGTGGGTTGAACGAGGTGACATCAGGATGGACGGCTAGGGAATCATGTGGAACACAAGAAACGGAAGCCGGGGAAAGATCTTCAAAACACTGAGCCACGTGTGTTCTCACTGCCAAAACCAAGTGTGCTGCCTGTGTTTGTATAGTGACAGACATTGCAGGGGAAGTTGTGCACGCCTGTGGAGAGATGGCTCAGCAGTTAAGAGCAGAGTCTGCTCTTCCAAATGTCCTGAGTTCCATTCCCAGCAACCACACAGTTGCTCACAACCATCTGTAATGAGGTCTGGTGCCCTCTTGAGGAAGAGACCTGGTCATTCGTCCTCATCAACTTAGACCATGAAACCCAATATGGACAAGTTCAACAGAACCTCCATATACGGGCTGCTCATGCGTGCTTCAGCATTGCCAAGGCATAAATTTCATTTTCAATTGTTTTTTGTGCACATATGCATGATTCTTGTGCTTTAGAATTTTTTATGCCCTTCAATTTTTTGAGAAAAAAAAATTCTGTAGATCTGGGATGTAGCTCAGGGGTAGAGAGCTTACAGGAATGAATTCACACACCAGATTCCATTCCATCCCCAGCACTGAGGTGGGGAGGGGGCAAAATAAATAAAAAAAGAAAAAGAAAGGAAAGAAAAAAAGATTAAAAAGGGGGCCTGGTCAGAAGATTCACCAGGTAAAGTTGCTTGCTTTGCAAGCCTGACAACCTGAGTTTGTAGTTTGTCCTATCAACAGGGCTGTGACTGGCTCAGGTTAATGCCTGGATCCCTGGGTACCTGGATGTCTGAATACTTGGGTGCATGGATACCTGAACCCTTGGTGAGGTAGGGGAGGGACACAGTGAACGTGAAGTGAGGCTGTGACAAGAAGGACACCAGAAGTCACATTGAAAGCATCTCAGCGTACTGGAAGCAGCCGGGAACGGTGGTGCCTGCCTGTTGTCCCGCCACTTGGGAGGTGGAGACAGGAGAATCCTAGATTCTAAGTTCTTTATTAGGGCTGGAGAGATGGCTCAGCAATTAAAACCATTAATTTTAGAGGATCTAGGTTTGATTCCCAGCACCCACATGGTGGCTCACAACCACATATTAACTCCAGTTCCAGGAGATCCAAAATATTTTTCTGGCCCCCAGGTATCAGGTGCCAACTGGTGCACAGCCGTATGTACACATTTAATATATATATATATTAAATATATATAATATATATATATATAAAAGAAAAGAAAGGGCTGGGTGGTTGTGCACAGCTTTAATCCCAGCATGCAGGAGGCAGAGGCAGACAGATCTCTGTGAGTTCGAGGCCAGCCTGATCTACAGAGTGAGTTCTAGGACAGCCAGGACTACACAGAGGAATATAGTCTTGAAATACAAAACCCACAGAGCCAAAGGGGAAAGTGTTTGCCGTCAGGTTGCTATTGGCTCTGTCAGAGCCTTGAACCACAGACAAAGGCTTTGTACACCATAGATACAGGGCAGAGGGGTGACAGAAGCCACCTCCACACTGACAAGAGGGAGCAGGAGGATGAGCCATGGGCCCACATTTCAACAGACAAACCTGGCGGCTTCCAAGATATCTGAACTGATTCTGTTCTGCCCTGGCCCGGGGAAGAACAGGTAGGCTATCTGCTCTGCCATTGTGTGGCTACGCCAGAGGTTTCTGGGCTCATGCTGGTCCCTACACACGTAGATTGGAGACAGCAGCAGCTTGTGGAAGGAACAGTCCAGGGTCCTGTGTAGAGCAAGGCTGCTGGTGTTTCACCATAGTGAAGACAGGGTCTCTCCCACAGCGTTGTGAGGAGCCCAGACATGGTGGGGTGNCTGAAGAGTCTCACCTCTACAGACTGGTCTAAGGCAAGCTTAGGTAGAACGTGGTATCCTGAGGCTCCTGGAGTCAGGCCCCAGGACTGCTGGCTGCTGGGCTCCTTCTGTTTGCCATGTCTCCTTTGGGAGGGGTGTAAGGTCATGAGGGAGGGGTGCTGGCTCCTGCAAATGGCTAGCCTTGTCTACATCAGATGGGTGCTGGAGTCCTGGGGGCTGTGAGCTACTTTGTGAGGACACTGGGAATGGGATGGTCCTGGGCCAGCTAGCTGACAGGCAGCTCTTGTCTACATGAGAGATCCCTCAGCAAGGATGAGTAGACAAGAGAGATAACCCTGAGCTTGACCAGCTGTGGTGGTCAGTGCTTCCTCTCTCAGGGTACCGCCATGACAATGGGGTGCCTCGGAAAGCCGCCTCTTGCTCCTTACTGCAGACACTTGAAGAAGGGGACCCTCAGCTCAGGTACTGGCTGTAAAGAAGAGTAGGGTCTGGAGAGATGACTCAGTGGTCAAGAGCACTTGTTGCTCTTGCAGAGGACCCAGGTTAGGTGTACAGCACCTATATGGCTGTAACTCCAATTCCAGGAGATCTGGTGCCCTCTTCTGTCCTATGCAGGAAGTGCATGCACATGGTGCACACACACACACACACATATATGAAAAACACCTATACACATGAAATAAAAACAAAAAATACATGGCTATTATTTTTGTGGGGTTATTTTGTGTGCATGTATGGCCGTGCCCCACATGCATGCGGTGCCTGTGAGGCCAGAAGAGGGTGTGGAATCCCCTGGAACTGGAGTTATAGGTTGTTGTGAGCCACCATGTGGGTGCTGGGAAGAGAATCTGGATTATCTACAAGAACAAGTGCTCTTAACTGCTGAGACATCTCGCTAGCCATGACCCATTCCAAATAATTATAAAACAATGTTAAAGTTTATATTTATTTACATATATACATAGAGTCACAGTTTTTATTCCATTTATTTATTTATTTATTGACGGGGGAATGTGCAATGGGGCGTGTAGAAGTCAGATAACCACCTGCTGAGGTCAGTTCTCTCCTTCCACCCTCTGGGCCCTGGGGCTCCAAATGAGATCATCAGCCAGGTGTGGTGGCACACACTTGTAGTCTCGAAACTTAGGAGCCCTGAGGCAGGAGGACAACCATGAATTTAAGGCCAGTTTGGTCTATATAATAAATGTCAGGTCAGGTAGAGTTATATGGCAAGACACTGTCTGAAGAAATAAAATATTGGCTCCTGAGGAGCAACACTTGGTGTTGACCTCTGACTACATATGCATCCACATATGCACCCCACAAATATGTGCATACATGCTTATACACACAACTGACACCAACCAGGACATAGCTGTCTTAGGTTATCACTGCTGTGATGAAACACCATGACCAAAGCAACTTCAGGAGGAGTGCGTTTGTTTCACATACACCTCCAGGTTAACTGAGGAAGTCAGGGTGGAAATTCAGACAGGCAGGAACCAGGAGGCAGAAACTGATGCTAGATTGTGTCAAGTTGACATAAACCCAGCCAGCACAATAGCATTCTAGGAATGTACACACACACACACAAACACACATCCTTCCCTTGGGTTGTATGACACCCCAACAGTACTCAGAGTACTTACACACAAAACTGAAGAAAAGTTTTGTGCTAGCTTAGAGGTAAATGCAGTTAGCAGTGTCTAAGTACACAGTCAGACTGATTGGAATCCAGCACGGGCCTTTGCAACCAGGACGGTTACTTCATTACTTGATTTTGTCTCCTCATCTTGCAACATCAATTTTCAGGAAGAACATGGAACTATGGGTCCGAAGAGATAGCCCAGCAGGTGAGTACTGGCTGCTTTTTCAGAGGACCCAGGTTTGATTCCCAAAACCCATATGGTGGCTCACAGACTCCTGTAACTCCAGGTCCAGGAGATCTGACATCCTCTTCTGGCTTCTACAGACAGACACCCATACACATAAACTAATAAAAATTTTGAAATATATTTGGGAGGGCTGGGCATTGTTGGCACACACCTTTTTTTTTTTTAAATTTATTTGTTATGTATACAATGTTCTGTCTGCATGTATACCTTCCCGCCAGAAGAGGGCACCAGATCTCATAGATGGTTGTAAGCCACCATGTGGTTGCTGGGAGTTGAACTCAGACCTGGAAGAGCAGCCAGTGCTCTTAACCTCTGAGCCATCGCTCCAGCCCCTGGCACACACACACCTTTAATCCCAGTAGCTGGGAGGCAGAAGCAGGCAGATCTCTGTGAGTTCGAGGCCAGCCTGGTCTACAGAGGGAGTTCTAGGACAGCCAGGGCTACACGAAGAAACCCTGTCTCAAACAAACAAACGAACAAACAAAAAACAATATATGTACTTTTATATATTCCTATTTATATCTCCCATATTTATATTTTCCCATATATATCCCGTATTTATATATACATACATACATATATGTACACATATATATGGGAGAACCTGAGTGAGGTAGAGCCGCATCTGAGACCAAGGAGCTGCATGAATATGGAGCAGGGACAGCGGGGCTGCCTCCTGCCTCCTGCCTAGGAAAAGTTGGAGCTCAGCAGGGGACACAGACCCAGCCCTCAGCACTAGAGGCACTACCCCTCCCCACCTTGGTTTCAGGTTTGCAGCCTCAACAACTGTGAGGACATTATCTCTTGTCAGCTACTCTGCAGTGCCCATGGTCACTGAAAAGTATTCATTTTTTGCTTGTTTGTTTAATGTGTATAAGTACGTATGTATTCACGTGTCAGGAAGTTGAAGCCAGAAAACCTGGCAGGGAAGTAAGGCCAGAGCGTCACCTGGTGATCAGGGGCCACACAGCTGTCGGCTCCCTGGGATGGGATTTAGCTTGAGGCGTGGATACAAGGAGACGTGAGAGTCAATGAAGGTCATCACCACTAAGCCTTCTTCGGGGGTCCTAGGGTGACTCTTTGCTAGAGAAGTCTCCCTCTCCAGGCTTTCTGACGCCTCCCTGCCCTGCCCTGCTGTCCCCTCGCTGACCTCCTTCTGCCTGAGGCTCCATCCTGTCCCTTTCTGCCCTTGCCATGACCCTATCTGCACTGCTGTTTTCCAGTCCCCGTTATACCCGAAAGTTCATGTGCTCAGCAGGGAGGACATGCTTCATACACCCCAGCTCCTGACTGTCAGTCTGTGGACGGCCACGGGAGAGGGCCCAGGTTTCTTAGGGGCTCTCCAACCTTGACCCACAGCTTAGAGAAGCAGCCCTCAGAAGACAGGCCCAGGGCTGCAGGCCCTTCCAACCCCTGCACTCTCGGGGGCCCCTGGGAATCATGCAGAATTCAGTCTGAGCCCTGTCCTTCCCAGGCCCAACGCCTCCTCTCCCTGACTGACAGAGGTCATCTTTGCTGCCCTGTTGTTTAGCATGACCCTTCCTGTCTAGTTCCAGAGGCGGCCACTGTTGTCCTCTCTCGTGCCCAAGGCCCTGACCTGGCTCCCTGTGTTTCAGTCCCAGATCTGGAGGTGGCCTGCAAGCACCTCTGGACCCCAGCCGCTCTTTCCCCACCTCCAGATCCTCCATCCTTCCTCCCTCTCCCCTTCCTATCCCACAGGAAGGCTCCTGGCCTCCTTCCCCTTCTGCACCCCATATCTCCAGGACCGGCTCCTCTCCTCTCAGCTGCCCTCAGACGGCAGCACTTTATGGCCGGCAGTCCCCAGGCAGCCCCGACATGTGTGCTCCCTTCTCAATCTGGTCCTCACTTCCCCAGAAGCCCCAGCGTCTGGCCCCATGTGGGATCTCTCCTGCCTGTACACATGCCAGGCCTATAAGGCCCGAGGTGCATGAATGGGGGCTGAACAGTAGAGCTCGCTGTGCAGAGGGGACAGGAAGGCTACCGCTGTCCCCTCTAATGCCTCGTCTCTTCAGGACAGACTTCAGGTGGCCCTAATTGGGATGGTTCTGAGTAGGGTGGACGGGGTCAGGCAAGGAGGGTGTCCAGCTTGGGTCAGGCCTGAAAAGGCCCTACCTGGCAACTGCAGCAGGATCTTGGTCAGGCCTCTAGCAGGCAGTCAGGCAGTCCAGTTCACGTCCTGAGGGTCACATAGAGGAGGGAATGCAGCCATTCTGCAGGGAGAGGGAGCTGAGTAGAAGGCTGGTAAGCTTTGTGGCTTGCCCACAGCCTCATCCTGAGGCCCTTCTTCCTAAATCTGTGGGTGGGCTCTTAGTAGCCAGTAAAGCCCAGATGATTGGCACTAGCACAGTCAAATAGGCCAGTGGACAGGAGGGCGGGTCCAGGAAGCCACCCCTCCCCCACCTGCTGGTTTCCAACAAAGACCACTGCAAGGCTGCAGGCAGGGCAGCTCTTCATCCTAGGGTGCCACGTCAGCTGGACAGTGACAGGACAAACTGCCCTCGGTGCAGAACCACATCATATATATATAAAAAAATAATTAGAAGTGGATCATGTACCAGAGGGCGAGAAATAGACCCAAATCTTCTAGGATAAAATACAGGAGCTTTTCTGGGCACTGCGTTCAGCAGAGATTGCTGCGGTGGCAGCAGCCATGAAAACCGCGAGACAAGAATGTGAAAATCTGGCTGACTGAGCTGGTTCTGTAGGTCAAAGTGCCTGCCCAGGACCTGCATGGCGGGAGAAGAGAAGCAACTCCTGCCAGAGGTCCTCGTCCTCTGGCCTCCATACGTGCACCTTGGGCATGCATACACATACAGGCACACAAGTAAAAAAAAAATGTGATGAAATTTTTAATGATTTATTTTATTTTATGTGCATTGGTGCTTTGCCTATGTAAGGGTGTCAGATCCTCGGGAACGGGTGTTACAGACAGTTGTGAGCCGCCCTGTGGGTGCTGGAGTTGAACCCAGGTCTTCTGGAAGAGCAGCTGGTGCTCTTAACTGCTGCTCCACCATCAGTAATGATTCTTTTATTTTTTTTTTCTGTAGAGCAGCTCAGTAGTAGAATGTTCACCCAACAATGTACAAGGCCCTAGGCTTGATCCCTGACACCACAGAGCAGGGAAAACATTAAGAACTTGGAGGTGGCTGGGCGTCGGTAGGGCAGGCCTTTAATCCCAGCACTCGGGAAGGGGAGTTTGAGGCCAGCCTGGTCTACAGAGTGAGTTCTAGGACAGGCTTCAAATCTGTCTCTAAAAATCAAAACCAAACAGACAAAACAACGTAACTTGAACTTGGTGGTGCCATTAGGAGACATGAGTCCCACATCCCTTCCCACCTCTGGGTATCTCGATAGGTGGACAGAGAGATGTTTGATCAAGATTTTGCATCCTGTTGGGGGAGATGGCAACACACACACAGAAGGACTTCCCATACCAGCATCCATGCTATACGAAGAACTCCCACAAACCAGTAAGAAAGCAACCAGTTTGTAAAACGATCAGACAGTCACTTTGTAGACCCAAAAGGCATCAAAATGATTCATCGGCAGGGAAACAAATAGCCAGCCTTATCAATCATTAGGGAAAGGGAGACTTAAGCCCAGAGGATGTGACTTCATAGTCCCTAGGACATCTAAAACAAGAGAGATAATGCTGAGTCCTAAGACTGGGAAACCGCTCAGCACTCCCTCAGGTCCAGAGAGAGTGCACAGCAGGGTGACCACTTCCAAGAATCATTTGGTCACTGTGGTGATATTTTGTTTGTGCTTAAACAAATAAAGCTTGCATGAAGATCAGAGTACGGAGAGGCCAGGCAGTGGTGGCATGCACCTTTAATCCCAGCACTCAGAAGACAGAGGCAGAGGGATCTCTGTGAGTTCAAGGCCTCCCTGGGCTACACAAGATTGAATCAGTCTAAAAGAGAAACATAGCTCACACCTTTTGATCCTAGCACTAGAGAGGTGGAGACAGGAAGTGATATGGCTGGGTGGAGAGAGGAATAAAGGGCTGGAGACAGGAGCTCAGGATTCAGTCTGAGGTTTCCTAGAGACAGGATCTTGCCCACTTTGGTCTGAGCATTTGGAGAGGTAAGAACTAGGGACTGGCTGCTCTGCTTCACTGACCTTTCAGCTTTCACCCCCTAATATCTGACTCCGGGTTTTTATTATGAAGACCAGCTAGAATTTGTGCGATAGGTCACTTTTGCACATTCCGATGCCTGATGGTGGTGTCTGACTCCTAGCTGGAGTGAACAGGCAATAATTGCTCATTTTCTGTGTCAACTTGAGTGGGCCGGAAGATGCCTAGACATTGACTCTGGGTGTGTCCTTGAGGGTACATCCAAATGAGGTCCCCCTTTGATGGGATGTATGGGACTGGGCACAGAGGTCTGCCCTTCCTGATGGGGGTGGGCTTCATCCAATCAGCTGAAGGAAGGACCAAACGGAACAAAACTGCTGATCCTTCCTAGAGCAAGACGGGCTTCCTTCCAGTCTGAGTGAGCGGAGAACAAACGCCATCTGTCACCCTGCGCTGCTGGACTTACCAGCTCCATGATCACACATTAAAGGCTAAGAGGCTTCTTTACATGGACATCAACATAGGTGTCAGCAGATCTCATGTAGGCCATGTCTTTCCAGAGAACCCAAGATAATCCTTAAGACAAACAGGAGCTTATATGGCCAAATAGGAGTGTGCTCACCAGCCTGGGTCCCACAGAACACATTTACTGCTTCAGGGTTCTGGAGGCTGCCTCAAGTCCATCTGTGGTGAGGGCTGGGTCCTCCTGGAAGCCCTGCAGGAGATTCTTTCATGCTGTCTCCTGTCTCCGATGTTAGGAGGCTACTCCCACCCCTGCTTCACATCCAGGGGCTTTTCTTCCTTCAATCCTCTCCCTGCAGAGCAGGGCTGCCTCTTGCTGACATGTTTGCTTTGCCAGGCCTCTGGGCTCTATGTCGCTGTCCACAGCACTCCCCCTTCCTCTATCAGAGGCTGACAACCCCTCAAGCTCCCTCCAGAGACCAGGGGAAGTGTTGCACGGAACTGCGCTCTTGCCAGATCCTGGCCACGAAGACACATCATATACGGTGCTAGTAACTGGATACGGTGGATCACACCTGCAATCTCAGCACGAGGGAGACAGAGGCAGGAGGATCACAGCTAATTCTACACCAGCCTGGGCTCAACAGTGAGTTTCAGGTCAGCCTGAACTATGTAGAGAGACCCAAAGCATAAAAAGTAAAAAGGCCGGGTGGCGGTGGTGGTGCACACCTTTAACCCTAGCACTCAGGAGGCAGAGGCAGGTGGACCTCTGTAAGTTCAAGGCTAGCCTGGTCTACAGAGTGAGTTCCTGGACAACCAGGGCTACACAGAGAAACCCTGTCTCAACAAAACAAAACAACAAAGCAAAATAAAACAAAAAAGTAAGAAGATTGTTTTTAACTATTTAAAGGAACCAATGGAATGGCAGAGTGGTGGCCTACGTGTACCTGAACCCCTAGGTTTAGCCCCAAGCACCACAGAAACAAGGCTTGTAAACTGGGCATGAGGGACAAGGAAGCAGGAGGATCAGAAGTTCAAGGCCATTCTCAATTATGTAGTGAGTTTGAGGCCAGTCTGTAGTACATGAAAACCTTCTTCAAAACTGAAATAGGGCCGGGCAGTGGTGGCGCATGCCTTTAATACCAGCAATTGGGAGGCAGAGGCAGAGGCAGACAGATCTCTGTGAGTTCAAAGCCAGCCTGGTTTCAGAGCTAGTTCCAGGAGAGCTAGGACTGTTACACAGAGAAATCCTGTTGTGAAAAACAAACAGAAAAAATTAAGTAGGGTAGGTTTGGTGGTACATGCCTTTAACCTCAGCATCCCAAAGGCAGAGGGAAAGACAGGAGGATCTCTGTAAGTTTAAGGTCAGCCTGCCCTATATCACGAAACCCTATTTCCAAAAAATAAGTTAATTAACTAAACATAAGCAAAACTAAAAGTAATTACTCTGGATTGGCAGGGATGAGGGAAGGATAGATAGGGATATAAAAGAGGGACAGTGTATCAGAATATACACATTTGTATATATTATATATACAAAATAATATACATATATTTATATATAATTATCAAAGCACAAAATCGATCAATATAAATTTAAATGAGTAAATATCAATTAATTAAATAAATGCAGTGTTAGCCTTATCCCAGAGTCATCCAGGTTTTCAAGGCTTGAGGCCAGACAGTGCACCCCTTGGCCGGGCCTCCAGCCCAAGGGACAGCTCTGACTAGATGGAAGAGACAAGACCACAGCCTGGCTGTCCCCCACAGGCTGTGTGACTTGGAGCAAGCCGCTCTTCCTCTCTGGACCCCATTGTCTTCCACATGTTCACAGAAGACAGTTTTTCTACACCCTGAGACTATGCCAGGTGACGGATCGGAGCAAGACCTTTCGTTGTCTCTGGGGTCTGGCGTACAGTCAGGACACTGGGAGGACTTTTCTCCTGGTGAAGGAAGGGGCTCAGGCCTTCCCAGCCAGGACCATAGAAGGTTGTCCCGATCGCCAGCCGCTGGAAATGCTCCAGGCCTCTAGATGTCTCTCCAGAAGGAAAAGCAAAGTTGCCAGCTTGGTCTTACCCAGAAGCAGCAGCCAGGCAAGAGAACCGGGGGTGGGGTGGGGTGTTTGTTTTGTTGGAGGCAGTCTCACACTGTAGCCCAGGTTGGCCTTGAATCGAGGCCCTTCTGTCTCAGCCTCCCAAGCGCTGGGATCGTTGAGGGTATGCCCCCATGCCTGTCTGAAAGGTGGGGTAACTCAAGACCAGGGGCCACACAGGCCCAGGCCGAGTCAAATCTGGCAATCCCCTATGCCTTCTAGAGCTGAGCCTCAGCTGCCTTCTTTGCACTCTAGAAAAACAATCTCCTGCCTAACGGATGCCTGGAGACGGGGGTACCTGGGGAAGCCACTGAACATCCAAGCGTCCCAAAGTGTCTTCAAGACGGTTTTCCGTGGAACAGGCAGCAGCCACCCAAGGAACCAAAGGCTGATTTGTAGGAATGTGTGAAGGAGGCAGCTCACTGTACCCAGGAGCCCCTTCTGCTACCCTCTCTAGGGAGAGAGGCCAGTTTGAACTGCTCACGTTCCAACTTAGAAACCTACACATTTTCCAGACCTTGCCCGGCTGAATCCCACCCTCCCTACCTGTTGGAGCAGGTCTGGAGACCTCCATCAATTCCTAACCATTTGCTGGTCAGGCCCTGCACAGGGTGACTCCCCATACCCTGGTCACAGGCCCATCTCTCTGGATCTTTTCAAGGAAACACATCCATACCTCATGTGCGAGGACAGAGAAACTGCCTCATGGTGTATAACAAAGAGCTACAAGCCAGGCATCTTAACCTAAGGTTTATGCTTTCCCAGTCCTGAGGGGCCACAACCCTAAGCAGATGAGAAAACACAAACAACCTCCCATACCACCTCCTCCAGGAAGACCCTTCCTGCCGCTTCCAGCTGCTGGTGGCCCCAGAGACTCCTTAACTTGAAGCTGCATCACTTAGCTCTCTGCCTCTCTCCCAGCCCCCACAGCGGGCCTTCAAGACACCAAATCTCCCTCTGTTTCGCTCTTACACCTTCCCAAGTCCACAACGACCTCATAACCAGATCCTTATTAATCTCAATATGTATGCAAAGACCATCTTCACAGTTAGAATCAGGCACGGGTCCAAGCGGACTTTGCCTTCCTTTCCAGGGAGGAACAGAACCACCTAACTCAGTACAGCGGGACTCCCAAAGCAGCTCCTGATTCCAGCACGTGGGTACATCAGTTCTTGCCCCAACCTCCAGGGTTTCCCAACCTACCTGAAAGCCTTCCAACTTGAGATGGCCAGCCAATCTTGACCAAGGTCATATATATACATATCTAGCACGGGACTAGCTTCCTATGCATTTGGCAGGGCAGGAGAGTTGCCTAGATTCAAGGCTGGTCTGGGTTGTGGTGTGAGATTCTGCCTAAATTAGCTACACTCACCACCACCTTTCTCTTGTCTCTGGGCAGGAGTCCCTGACATGTGTATCCCCCGCCCCCCACACCTACTAGAAAGAAGAGCAGATCTGAGTGTTTCTACTACGGCAGGGTTACCACCAAGAGGTGGACTTGAGAGTTGTCGCCAAGTCACCAGCAGTCAGAGGGAAAAGCCTGAGTAAGGGCTGAGAATCAGGACAGAAGGCAAGGACCTGACCATGCGGGAGGCGTGCCCCAGACAGAAAGAGGATTTTTTGTTTTGTTTTTTGAGACAGGGTCTCTTTGTGTTTTTATGTAGCTCTGGCTGTCCTGGAACTTGCTACATAGACCAGGATGAGCTCAGAGATCTGCCTACCTCTGCTTCTTGAGTGCTTCTTGAGTGCTGGGATTAAAAGTGTGTGCCACTATGTCTGTCAAGACTATTGTTTTTATCAAGAGAAAAAAAAAGTGTCAAGAAAGAGTATCTGGTCAGGCAGCAGGGATTCCCACCTCTCGTGAAGGCTGCCCATCTACAGAGTTCTTTTAATCCCTATGGAGTTCTTCCCTGTACCGACCTAGACAGGGAAGGTGAGGGAGAAACCCTGTTCTCCCAGGCAATTTCTTACAGACTTGGGTTTTTCATCTCTGCCTGTTGGGTGCACATGCAAGCCACAGCCTAGTCACTCTGTGTGACGGGAGACAGTGAAGGGCCTCTTTCAGGACAGCCAGATCACCGAGGGGTTTGAGAAGTGGGAAAGTGTCATGTGGAATAGGGAAGGGGGGGTGTCTTCTGTAGAACCCTTGCTTCTGGAACAAGGAAGTCTACGATCTCTGTTGTGGCCTTGGGGGTTGTCTGAGGAGGGATAAGGTCACAGGTGAGGGTGGTCGTCAAGGCAGTTCAAGACGTGGCAGGGCACTCTCCACTATACTCGGGTCCTTCTGTCCGTCCCCGCCCGTGTGGGGCAAGGCCACCTCCTTTACTTCAAGACATTCGCTTTTCTGCTTCCAATTTCCCACCCCAACCTTTGAACTTTGGACCTGTGATTTATTAATAATATGAATTTCCTGATAGGAGGAAAATGCCCGAATCACCAGGGCAAGATACTTATCTTCTTCCTCCTCTGGGGGACAGCCCCACCCAACTCTGACAATTTCCCCTAGGCTCCTAGGCCTTGACTCCTTCCCAGCACCCCATTTAGCCCGTCAGGGAGGTGATTAACAGCGGGTAGCATGAAGAACCTGTGCAGGCCCTTCCTTGCATTTTGGGGTCTGCTTTGGGGTGTGAAGGAGCCTAGCCTCTGGGCTCTTGGGGCTCCCTGAGTCTGTATTAGTATCCTGATCCAGTAGTCACTAGGTCCTTCTGGACTCCGCAGCTATAGCCTGAACCACATGCACTGGGTTCTTAGGGCTTGGCTTGAATGTCCCGGCTTCATGTCCATCCAGGTCTCCGTGTCCTCCCTAGGATTTGTGGGAGTGAGCACTGACTTCCTCCTTCTATGTGCTGGACTTCCCATGGTCCCTCAGAAGCAGTTACTAGGAGGGTTGGGACCTTGCCACGTCTGGCACTTGCTCTTCGCCAGTGGGCCCTGTTGTATCTTAGCCCCTTCCCTTGCTGGCTCCTTAGATTCCAAACTTCCCAACCCTTCCTGGACTATCCTGCTTACATTGTCAAGCCACATCTAGGTCCTGGACATAGTAGGTGATGCCTGGAGCTCACCTCCCACCCACTTCCTGACAAATTTCCTACAGGATCCACACTGGGGAATGGTTGGAGCCAAACTATCACCAGTCACAGGGCAGACTTGATGAGACAGACATGAGATGGGGGTTGGACAGACATGGGCATGACCACAAGTATGCAGGGGCCTGCGAAGGGCTGTGGAAGGGACCCCAGCCTTGCCAAGTCCCACACCTAGCAGCCGCTCACCTCTATAGTCCCAACTTCAAGGACAGGGCTCTGGATCGCTGGGATTGCGCCTCATCTCTAGAGTTCTAATGGAGGCCAGCCCTAGCCTGAAGACCAGGACCTACAAGACCCTGATGTAGTGGGTACCTGGGACCTCTTTGGTCTCAACATGCACATTTGTATGTTATTGGTTTGCCTCCTCAGGGCCATGGGGCGTCTCATGGTCAGGAACCTCAACCTAAGCTGGTTGAGGTGCCTCTCTATGTGTGTTCCTAAAACAACTCCTGTCATTAGCTACACCATGGGGGAGGATGGAAGGAGGTGCTTTGTAACTTCCCTGCAAACCCTCTCTATATGCCGGGAGCTTTTGGGGCAGAGATGAGGATGGGGGCACAGGGCCCACCTTCAGCAAGCCACTGACTTTTAGGCCAGCACATTTTCTGGGGCAGTGTTGACTGGTTGCTTCTGATTGCAAACTAAATCCATTTCAAGAGAAATTTGAGAAATAAGGAAAATTATAAATAGAATAAAACTCCCCTATCTTTCCATTGCCCTGGCTCTTGGGCTGTTGACCAGGAGGGGCCATTCTCTGTGGTCGGGTTCCAGTGTCATCACCGCCCTAACCCTTCACAGGCAATCCGGGGAGGACCCCACATTCATCACCAGGCCACTCACCCTCCAGGAAGCCCTCAGGGACTGACCCACAACCCACCTGCTCAGGAGTCACCGTGAGGCCCTCTACCCTTTCTCAGGATATCCAAGAATCTCAGGAGGTGTGCTCCACACCACGGCCAGGCCAGCCTGGGACTTGTCAGTGGGCTTCTGCTGCCAGCCACCCTTGAACTCTGAAGCGAGGCTGAGTAAGTCAGATGACTTCTCCACCTGGTTACTTTCTACCTCCGCCATTGGCGACAGTCATTTTAACAGAAAACTTGACTTTCAGACTTTGGACTTCGAACTGAATTTTCATCTCTCCTGCCTGCTCCCAGGCACATGGCCGGGGAGACTGTGCAGCCAATGTTTAAGAATTAACAAGGCCAAAAAGCCAAAAAGCAGGCAGTTCTTGTTCTGAGGCTCACTGATCCTCTGGTCCCGTGGTCACCACGGGGTGTGGGTTCGGACAAAGCCGTGTTCATCGAAGCCCTGAGCCCGATGACAGAGGCACAAGGACCCCATTCTCTGCTGTCCCCAGCTGCGTCCCCTCCCCCAGAGGGCCTGACATCAGAAGTTCTGGGTCAGACATCCTGGGAGCCCCCACCCTTAGCTGCAGGCAATCGCGGAGATTCACAAGGGGGCTGGCTGGGAATGGGCGTGCGCGTGCTTTTGTGTGTGTGTGTGTGTGTCCTGTCCCCAGTCTGAAAGGCACAGTAGCTACGGTTGGCTCCTCCTGTCCACAGCAGGAAGCTGCCTGCACTTTTACAACCGATTTTTGAACCTCAAGAGTAGAAGTTCACTTCCAGACTGTTAAACGTAACCTTGCTGGTTTCAGGCCAAGCTGACCCTTTGGAGGCTGGCTTCCAGATTACCACTCTACATTAGCTATTCTTCCAGGCTCTGAGAGGGAGACCTGCCCTGCCGGGCTTTATCCCAGGCTCTCAGATGGGGTGCTGAGTGTAACCTTCAGAAGGGCTGACCTGGGAAAATGGACTTCTGGAACATTCTTCTTGGGTATGGTGGTCCGAAACACCCAATGCTAGTCTCTAGACCCACGTATTTCCGTTCCTGGCTTTCACCGCACAAATGTCAGGACCCAGGGTCTACATACCCAGGTCCTGGGTGAGGACAAGTTACTTGTCAAATTGCCTTAATTTAGCGACTGTAAAAATGGGAATCATCCCCTCCCTAGGTGGGTCCTGAGAAGTCTCGAGGTGTTCAAAGAGGTAGAATCTGGCCGAGACAGAGGCAAGCAAGGCCTGAGCCTCATCCCATGGAGCCCGGGGCGCTCTCACTGAAAGCTCAAACCTCAGCCAGCTGTGCCAGCACAACCCAGACGCAACACTAG
>LOEQ01000275.1:353371-365278 GCA_001685075.1 Bramus lutescens
GGCTTTTCGGCTGGCTTGAGGCATTGCTCCTCCTGGGTTATCGGTAGGCCGACCGCTGTGTGCCTGGAACTGGAAAGAAGCAAGCAGAGCAGCCCACTCCTACCCTGGGGCAGGGACTGGAGGGTCGGAGTGCAGGGATGGGTTTGCCTCCCATCAAGGTGTCTGAACAGCAGGTGGGGGGTCTGCAAGGCACAGGGTAGCCTGAGGGGGCCTGTGCTTTCTGGGGTGCCCTGGCCAAGGAGAAGAATCAGCTCTACTGAGTGAGAAATGAACCAGCTGGCTAGGTTGTCATGTAAGAATGGGGCTCTGTTGGACTTTTCCTCACGCCTGTTGGTCCTGTGGTAGAACGCCCCCACCCCCCAGCTTTCCCTGTCTTCCGCAAGGAGTTCCAGAGGAGGAGCCATGGACACCCTTTCCTAGAGCCAGGCTGGGTCCCTCTGGAAGCAGAGCTGGAGCAGGGTGAGGAGGACCGCTCTGAGCAGGAAAGGGGTGGGCTGAGGTGAACACCGCAGATACCATGGTAGGAAACCTAAAGAGTCTAAACTAGGAGGAAGGACACCGTGGTGAAGGAGCTGCTCTTTAGGGTATGTGCCCCCCCCCAATACCTGGCAGGTGTGCCCTCTCCCTGAAGCAGAAGCCCGACCTACACACCTGGGCATAACTTTCTAGCAGCCAGTGGGTGAAGCACACGTGACCCACCATGTGTACATGTGCCGGTTCACACCTGCTAACCATTGTCACACTTGGGGGCAGGTCTCCCAGCCTGGATCCATGCTCACTTTTGTGATGGTTCCCAGTGGCCGCGGCAGAGCCTGTCATCTGGTGACAGTGTGTTCTCTTCCTCCAGGACATCCTGTATCTCCTGCTCCTCCATCCTTTGATCTCTGCCACTTACTGAGGGAGCGGAGCTCCGGGCACCATGACCCTCTGGGGAACCACTCTAGTCCTCTAAATGCGCGAGTGCTGTGGGACCCGTCTACCCTGTGCCATGGAACCTTCTCTGGGTTCTCCCTGAACCTGGCCTTGCCCTCTTAACTCCTCTCAGAGAGGTGCTCCCATGTTGAGTGAGCCAGTTTCCCTGAGTCAGATCCTTGGCCAGTTCCCCCAGCGTAGCCTACCGTTTGAAGCCCCCAGGGCTTACCTCTGCTGTCCCTCTCTCAGGTGATGCCTATACCCAAAGGGACAATCTCAGCAAAGCCCTTGTCAACAAGGTCTTCCCTGCTCCGTGCGCCCCAGGCGCTGGTTTCTCTCCTCTTCCCTGTTAACTCTCCTTGTCTGTGCTTGGCTGTACCTGGTACAGGAAGGACTCACACTCAGTCAGCTCCTTACCCTATCCCTCTCTATGCAGACTGCTCTCCCTGTGGTGAGCTGGCCCCTAGAGGACTCGTCCTTCTTGCCCTGTGGCACTGCCCCCCAGGCCCTGCCGGTTCTGTGTAGGCTATCTGCTCTGACAACCAGTGTTACTATCCCCTGTATCACCCTAGACCATCAGGTCACCCTTGTGGGAAACTTGCCTGGAAATCAGTCCCCCTTTAGAGACTTTTTATAACCCTTCAGGTATCCTAAAAATAAACTTTTAATTTCTTTAAAGTAACCCTAAAATTAAAACTAAATCAAATTATAATATATCTTAGGCTAACCCCAAAAAAGTCTTTATCATTTCTGAACATAAAGTAAACAGGAAAAAAAAAACTGTACACAGTATGGTTTGACCTTTATAACACATTGCAGATTTGTGGTAAATAATAAAAACCAAGAATGGCCAAGTCCAGAGGGCCCTTCAGTAGAAGATGGTCAGGGAATGTGCCTTCAGATATAGAGTAGGAAGTCTTATGATTTAGCCAAGCCATTGCCCATGCAAGATTTAGACTCCTTAGGATAGAATGTTTATTAAAACATTTAGCATGTGTTCCTTGTTTAATATTGTTATGCAGGTTGCAATCCTAATTTTATACTTGATATCTGTTTCTAGTGTATATAGTTTGTATTGGGTTTGGAACTCTCTTATTTAGACAAAAGGGGGAGGTGATGGGGAATCTCTATCAGCCAATGATCTTTAAGAGGTTGGACCAGGTTAGGTGTGACCTTTTGGGTACCCAGGAGAAAACCTCTGGCCAACCCAGGCAGGGTTTGTTTGTTCTCTCGTTCTCTCTCTCTCTCTCTCTCTCTCTTTCTGTGAGTGTGTGTGTGTGTGTGTGTGTGTGTATGTGTGCTTCCTGCTCTACGCAGATGAGGTTGAACTTCTCGCTCCTTTTCATGAGTTTGCCCCTTATAATTAAAAAAAAAATACCTTATTGGTATATCTTGGAGTTAGCCTGGGATTCTTTGACCCGTGTCCTTCAGCAGAAAGGCAGGGGCTGCAAGGATGATGAGGGGCCGTGGGATCCTCCCTGGCCAGAGTCTGTCTTCTGCAGAGCGGGTCTGACCCCTGTCCTGGCCCACCCTGCAGTGCCTCCCTCCGCCTTCTTGGAGGTTCCCTGTGCGCTCCCGACTTACCGTTAACGCACCTCTATGTATCCATTGGTGCTTTCAGGATAGTTAGCAAACAGCATCAAATTATCCTCAGTGTCCGCAGCTTCAAACAGCCAATGTTTATTATTTTGGGTTCCGTGGGTCAGGAATCTGGGGCATGGGGTGGACTGAACTGCGGGCATCTCACCAGTTCTTGTCCCTGGGGCCAGCAGGCATCGTTTAGCCTGGCAGCAGCTTTACTCAGAGCAAAGGAGAGGAAAGGGTAAGCGGGGTGGAACCCGCAGTCTCTACTCGCTCCCTCGGAGGTGATGGCCTCTGGCTTCTATGGCGTTCTAGGCCTACTCCACCTGAGGTCCCAACCACTTGTGTGTGTGTCGGGAGGGGACACCAGAGGGTACGTGCCAGAGCGCTGGAGGCTATCCTGGTCTGGTCACCCCCACAGCTGTAACAGGCCCCCTACCCCCGGGCCTCCCTGGTCTCTGGATACTGGCTAGGGCTTGATTCCTTCAGATCCAAGCCTCATCCCCACTGGAGTCTACCTCTCGGTCTTGTTTTTGTCTGTGTCCAGCTTAGCCCCTTGGGATCCCAAAGCTGACCCCACCATCCCTTGCCCTGCTTCTCTGGCCCGGCTTCTCTTTCAGATCCCCCCATCGTGGCTGTAGACTCCACTGTGAGCTGTACCCGCTCTGCAGAGCCCCCTGGAATGTGTAAACCATCCCTTTCCCAGTCAGAACATTGCTGTCTACCACAGACCCAGCAGCCTGAGCCCTGAGGGAAGCCTGCTCCCCGGCTGTGCCGCTACCTAGGGGTTCCTGTGGGTTTGTGTGAGAGCAGGAGCTGCAGGTCAGGGCTCTGGGACTGTTCCTGGCTTCCTCAGATTGCAGGCTGGGCTAAGGTGAGGGGAGCTGACCCTGGAGCCACATAGGCTCTCATGACTGAGAATGAGAACTCTAATGAATGAGCCAGGGTAGAGTTTCTTTCTCTGCACGATGCACGGGTCTCCTTCTGTGGCCTGGATAGCAACAGTTTGTGTCCTCCGTGTGTTTCCCCGGCCTTCCGTTTGCCAGCTGGCACCCAGGTGGGGTCAGTGTGCTGGGGCCACCTTGGTGCTTACCCAGCCAGGCTCCAGCGAAGGCCCTAACCAGACCCTACCTTAGTCTAGGCCCTCACCTCCCTATAGCAGGCTGCTGATCCTGTGTCTGGTGCTAGAACAAGCTAATCTGAGCATCACTGTGCATCTACAGGTCAATCATGGTCAAGCTCGTCCTCCAAGGCTGTTGGAGAACACCTTCGAGAACCATGCCAAGGGTCGTCTGTGCCTTCAAACTCTAAGCAGACAGGGTAAAAATCAGAAGGTGCCTTACTACCCCTGCCCTGAGATCAGGACCTGCCCAGCATAGTGGAGACTTCAGTGAGGTCATTCCCTTTCCCGCCACATATGCACCAAGGAGGGAATTCCTCCTGCTGTGACCCCTGACCCCATGACTTGTGTGACCTGTGGCCCAGTCTGCTTTAGTGAGTTAAGGGTGGGACCTGGCTTCCAAGGATGGGAGTGTAGGTAAACGACCAACCTTTCTACTGGATCTTCTCCTAATGGGGTCCATAGAATCCCCCTTAGGCTGGCCTCCTCGGGTAACTGGCTCCATTCTGAGCCACTCTGTGCAGTAGGTATGACTTTTTCTTCCCAGAAACTCCCTCACTCGGCTCACCAGAATCCTAAGAAGTCACCATATTTCTGCCTTGGGGTTGAAGTTTGCTTTCTGTTCACAGTGAGTGCCCTTAGGACTAAAGCCGCGTCTCCTTTCCATGTTGGAGGGAGCGGGCACTGTCTGCTACCGCAGCCCTGCAGAGAGGGAGAACGGGTGAGGGAGGATATGCCCTTTTCCTGCGGTGGGAAAGGTTGAAACAGGCACGGCCTGAGCCCTGTGGTCCTTAGCTACACCGTGTGGCCTTGGACGTCCTGATCTCTGTGTTTCCACATGGAAACTGCTACTGCGTACCTCTGTGCCTCCGAAAGGGGTATGAACTTGCAGACGAGACTCAGTGTCCTGGGGGCCGCTGGCACAGTGATGCAGTCTTGCTGAAAAGTGACCCTCATGGCGCTCTGATTGGGTTTCCAGACCCCTCTGTCATACTTTGAGCATGTCGAGTCCCAGAAGCCTTTAGGGCTTTCTGCTACATAGCCTGGTCTCTTTCCTGCCGCTCCATGCTTTCTGGGCTCTCTGTCCTTCCCTCTCCCACCCTGTCAGGTGTGGAAGTACCTGAGGCTGGGAGGTCTTTCTGGCAGCCAGGACCTACCTCTAGGAGAGAGCACTAAAGATTGAGTCAGACAGTTACTTCCCTGTTTTTCCTGCCCAGAATTTCTGTTCTCCAGAGCCTAAGGCAGCTAGCTGTGTCTTGTGTGTCTTTCCTAGACCTTTCCTCTTCCTTTCTTTTCTATTTTTTTTTGTTTTTTTTTTTGTTTGTTTGTTTTGTTTTTTTGCTTTTAGAGACAGGGTTTCTCTGTGTAGTTTTGAAGCCTGTCCTGGAACTCAGCCTGTAGACCAGGTTGGCCTCGAACTCACAGAGATCGGCCTGCCTCTGCCTCCCGAGCCCTGGGATTAAAGGCACGTGCCACCACCGCCCAGCTTCCTCTTTCTTTCTTAGTCCAAGACTGGAGATCTCTGCCCCAGGTTACACATGTGTGATGCCTGGCACTGGATCAAGTTATCACAAGAGACAGGTGCCAACTCAGCTCCTTGGACATGCAGCAGAGGGTCTCCTGCCTTGCTGTGCTGAGGAATTCCAGGGAGGAGCCTTCTCTGGGAAATGGTCCCTGGGGATCTTCAGTGGAAGCCTTGAGAATTTGAGTTTGGGCTGGCCACCATTAACTAAAAGAGAACACAGGGTGAGTCTCAGAGTGGTTGGAGTCCGTCATACCTGAGACGGCTGTCTGGGAAATGACAATCTCTGTCACTGGCATCAGGGACCAAGGATGCCATGGCCCCACAGCGTCCTTGCAGAAAATAGTGTCCCTTGGGCCGCCAGGTTACTACAGCTATGGCAAGCCATGCTGGGATCCGTGCCCTGGATGCCTTCCTTCCCAGATATCAGGACAGCTGGTTCCTATGGCCAGCTGGAATTCTCCTAGGCCAGTGTGGCAGCTGACCCAGGGCCAGAGGCAGTGGTCACCACGTATGTCTGCTGTCCTGCCTATGTGTGAGGTACCCAGAGGTGCCCGCCCCATGCACCTGAGTCTTGCTAGGTGTTACAGCAGAGGTCCTCGGGTCCTCTAGGAAGTACAAGCTAGCCCAAGCTCTCAACCTCATAGCTTGCCTCGGGGCACCATGGGAAGCTGTCTGAGGGACATGACTGGCCCTTCCTCCCCTTTAGCAGATGTGGTACTTCCCACTTCTCAGACCACCAGTGTCGGCCAGGCAAGGAATCCTGCAATTCATTTCTGTGTGAAGGGGGCGTGGGAGTTTGAGCTCAAGCAAGAAGTCAGTCTGTCCAATTCCGAGTGCCCTGTGCAGCAAAGAGGCCCAGGCTAAGAGAGCCTCAGCCTCAACAACTGCTGCTTCAGGGCCAGGCCTGGGTAGATGTCTAATGGAGGTAGCCTCTGGGTGCGGGAGACGGTGGGGGTCAGGTACTGGGAAATACAGAGCACTGGCCCCGGGAGCATCCAGTGGTCCTTTGTCCCCGCAGTGCGGTGGATCTGGGGTTGTGGCTATCCTCAGAACCATCACACTCTGGTTGTGGGCCAGAGTGCTAGGCCCCGACCCCAAGGACTGAGGGCTCGCACCTCCAGGCAACCAGATGATATGGGGCTCGTACCTACCTCGGTACTCTCACCTCAGTGTACCTTCCTAAGGAAGCTGTCTCCAGCAGCTGTAACCTCCACCTTCCCCCACATCCTTAGCCTCTTAGGCTATCCTGTCTCTGGAATATCAGCTCCTTGCAGTCCACGCTGTCTGTGTAGGTCTTGGATGGGACAGAGGGGTCACATACAGAGCACTGGTCCACTCGTCAGGAGGGGAAACCCAGCCAGCCCGGTGAAGTCAGTCACCTAGAAAACGTGAGCATTCTCCTCGTGGAAGGTTATCCTGCCGGTAGCATGACCCAAGAGAGTCTGTGTCCCTGGTCAGGTGTCCTTTGTCCTGTGCCTGACCACGGTTGAAACAGGCTATGTTCAACGTCTTCATCCTCAAGGGTTACAGACATGGGTGAGAGGCTAGGTACATGGGAACAGGGTAGGTGCCCACAGCTGGATCGGAGCTTCTGGTCTTGGTGGGGCCCCTGCTTCGCCAACAAGAGACCCAAGCGTGTGTATGCCTTTGTAGGTCCGAAAGAGTCTATGTGTAAATGTGTTTGTGTGAATGTACGCTGTGAACATGACTGCATATGTATGTATAGCTTTATATGTGAGCATGCATGGGTGTGAGGTTCTGGCAAAGTACACTTTATGTGGCTAGCCTATTTCAAGGCAGTGGGAAGGGAAGTGCCTGCTTTGGTGGCTGGAGCTGTCCAAGCTGGGGTGTGTGGCTCTCGAGTGGTGCTGAGCAGTCCTGGGTCACCTTCTCACACCCATACGGCTCATCTCGGTACCCTTAGGAGAATCCTGGGCATCTGGGAGAGGTCCTGGATACCTAGCTAAGAGGGGAGACACCAGGGAAGGTGTGCCCCTTCCCCCCTCCTGCAGCCCCACCCCTGCCTGCCTGTCCTGGGACACTGAATCACTCTGGGAAGAAGTCCAGCCCCCTCCCCCCCCAGTGGGGAGCCTTGGCCACCCCGCCTCCTGTCCTAGCCAAAGGGCTAAATTTACTCTTTTAATAAGAACCAGACTTATATCCGATTTTCCTTTTCTTTTATTAGTTCTGGGCTGTCGGCTGGGCCTGTCCCTTGTCATCATTGCCTCCCGGCCTTTTCCATGGTCGCCCAGTTGAATGGCTCAGCAACCACAGCGCTTTCCTATTATGGCCTGAGAGTGGCTTCCTTTGGGACTTCCGGAAGGTTCTCTCGGACTGACTGAGGGGCTTCCCGGGTGAGGTGATTATTCCCAGGCCACCCCCATGTCCCCAGGATGGGCCAAGTCCAACGCCCACTGCTCAGCATTCTTGGCCTCCCCGTTAGCCCCCGCCCCAGGCTGTGGTTCCGGGACCTTCCACCAAGCCTTCCTCCTCCTCTTTTCTTTTGTTCCCCTCCCTGGGCCTCTCCTCTGCCAGCCATCTTCATGGAGCTGGCTTTTGTGGGCTCTATGGAGACCAGGTGTCCTCAGCCCCTACCAGGACTTTGGAGGCAGAAAGGGAGGATGCGGAGTCACAGGCTGACACCTGCTAATAGCAGCCCTGAAGACTTAGGAAACTTTTGCCCGAGCTTATGATGGTGCCTGCTAGCAAGGGGGTTTGAGATTGGAATCTGAGGAAAGCTGGATCTTGCTCCCCCAGGTGCTATGGGGATGGCCTGCCAGAGTGCTCCTAATTCCCGAGCCACTTTCAGGTCTGGGATTTTCCTACCTGAAGAGACACATTTGGAAGTCTGCGTTCCTGTGTCGGAGGTCTTAGAGTGGTTGTCTGGGGCTGACTTCCTCCTACAGCTTGCTTGGATGTGGCTCTACACCAGGGGAGGCAGTGGGCAGAGTCAGCAGGGTCCACCCAGGCCAGTCAGCATGAGTCTGGTAAAGACCTAACACTTGGGAAATAGCTTTTTGGAGAATGTGCATAGTCTGTGTGCCCTTGTGCAAGGCTCGTATGCAGCCACGGGTGCATGCTCACCGCCACATGCTGTAGACATGCATGCGCAGCTGGTGCTTGTCACACACCAGGAGACACGAGACATACCCTGCGAGAGCTTGCATAAGGTCCCATCCCACCTCTGTCATATGTGTGGCTTTCCACATCTTCAGGTGCTGGAGCAGATGGAAATGCCACGGGTCTCCGTACCCACAGACCAGTGCACACCGAGGACGCCTCTACAGCTTGCCTTGGGGTGGAGTCTCAGAATTCCTTCTCTACCAGGGCTTGGCATCCCCACTCTTAGCCTTCCCCTCCACAGGGCAGTAGAGGGATAGATAGATGATAGATATCATTCAGCTTCCAGGCAGGCTNGGGAGGGGGGCTGTGTGGAAGGTCTGTTCTCCCTAGGGTTTCTGGAATGAGAGGAATGTGGGGTGGGGCAGGAGGGCTGTCTCTTCCTCCGCAGCTCCCTCTGGGGCAGGCTCAGTGTGAGAGGAGAGCCTCTCTTCCCATCGGCTGCCCCAGGATGCTCATCTTTCCAGTCTCTGCCACTTTTGGTGTCTCCCAAAAGACTAGTTGGTGGACCCGATGTCTCCATTGCCTGGTTAGCTCTACAGGGGACCCAGGGAGGCAGAACAAGAAGCTGAGGGTAGAGGGAGTCTGAATGGGTGTGAGCAGGAGGGTGGGATCTTGGCACAGCCAGTGGGTGCAGCCGCCAGACACAGAGCCAAGGAGGCCCATGCCAGCAGCCAGTCAGCTGGGCTTCCGGAAGCAACAGGAGCGCCGAGAGCCTGGGAAGGGACTTGCTTCTCAGTGAGCTGTGGTTTTGTTTTTTATTTCACAGTTTCCAGAAGCAAGGGACGCTGTGTCAGTGGCATGCTTAACTCAAAACAAACGCTCCATCCCCAAAGCTCTGCTTCCGCCTGTCCCCCTGGCTCAGGATGGGATTGGCCAGAGAGCCGGGTGTACAAGCAATGGCTTGCTAGCTCCAGCCACCCAGGACTGGGCTCTGGTGGGCCACACCCTCAGGGGATCTTTGGCAGAGTCAGGCAGCCAGTCAGACCCACAAGGGTTTGTTCTCCAGGCCTCTTAGCTGACACCTTTTCCAGGCGGTATTCAGGCTGTCCGCACTCCCGGGTTGTCCGATGACATCACGTCTGTGGACTGTCTTGGCCACAGTGTGTACGTAGGTGCACGGTACACAACTCGTCTGGATGAGTTGTGTCCAGTCATGTAGGCCACATTCGCCTCCCAGGCAGTGCGGCTTGTTGCTGCCCCTGTGGACCACATAGTGGCCTCAGTGGTCACAGAGATCTCCAGGTACTCGGGCTTTATTCTGTTGCTGTAATTAAGCAATGTGACCCAAAACAACCTTGCCGTCTGGCTTATTTGTCTTATCCTTCCAGATCATGGTCCATATTTGAGGAGAGTTAGACTAGGAACTCAGGCAACAGCTTGATGAAGATCCCACGGAAGGAGGTTGTTTACTAGTTCATTCTCCGACTCTCTTAGTGGCTCATGGTTAGCAACACACACACACACACGACCATGTGCCCAATGAATGATGCTACCCAGACTGCTGGACCCTCCTACATCAATCGATAAGCTAAATCTCCATAGACATACCCACAGGCCAACCTGATCTAGGCAATTCCACAACTGAGGGCTTCTCTCACATGGTTGACAGCTAAGGCTGACCAGAGTGTCCCTGGACTGCAGCTTCTGCAGCCCCAAGTGCCAGGTTGAAGGGGCTGTGCTGCTGTTGATGGTCAGCCCTCCAAGGAGGCCTGACAAGCCCAACGATTCCCACTCTATTTTGCTCATCACAGCGGGTACAGCGTCTTCCCAGAAAGGGGTCTGAAAACTGTGCTGTGCCAGGGGGGGTTCTCTGCTCTGCCTAGCCACTTCCCCAGCCCTCCTGCCGTTAGCCCCAGAGTAGCCACCATCCAGGTGTGGCCCATGCTCCCATGCAGGTCACTAGCTTTGGCACAGGGACAGACTAGCCTCCCACGGACGGGGCCGGGCCTTCTGTGTTCATTGCCTGAGGTGTGTCAAGTCGGCCCTCTGGCACGCTGGCTTCCAGAATGTTTTTCTCAGCTAGCCAGCCAGGCATTCAAGCCAGGCCTTCGTGGTGTCCTGGGCAGAGCTGAGGTGTCCCTGGAGCTGAGACCACGACCTGCCTCACGTCCAGAGCTGCAGGCCAGTAAGAGCAGCTGGTAGGGTCTGGAGCACACAGCGCGGAGGTGCCATCGCCACCTCACGCGTCCCTGATCTTTTCTGGGAACATGCTCAGCGGCGGGCTTGTACCTCAGATGGGGGAGTGGACGGTCGGTGGCATTGTTCTGCAGACCTGTTCGGGCTGTGGTCATCTGGGACTGACAATGGGGGTTAGAGCGTGTTCTCTTCCGTAAGACCTGGGACCAGTGTGGTTGGCGTGAAGACCTAAGCCTGGTTGAAGAAGCCTCACACTGGCTGTCAGGAGTCCCTCTGGGTCTCCCCACCGTACCAGGCTTTCCCCCATGTCTTTCCTAGGTTGGTAACCACAGCACTCAGACAAGGAGCTTTGCCAAGAGGAAAGAGCCTTCAGCCTAGTTCCCGGCTGGACTTGGCCTGAGGCAGTGGCCCTGGCCAGGGCCCAAGCTGAACTGGGCTCCCAGGCAGCCATTGCACCAGCCCTGTCTGGGGTTGGCTCCTGGTCAGCAGGCAGAGCTTAGGGACTTAGAAGGTGGACTGCCAGGTCCGCCCAGGGCTCTGCTTGCCTGGCGCAGTGCCACCACCCCGGTTCTCAAAGGTGTATGGGACAATAGGGACACAGATCCCTGGTCCTGAGGGTTTTTTTCGGATCCCCTAGAAGCTGGGTAGGCTGAGAAAAACCTCAAAGAGCAGCAATGCCTCTCTACCCGCCGACAGTTGCTGCCTACCACGAGGCCGTCCACCTGGTGAGAGAAACCCAGTCTTTCAAAGTCGGAATCGCCGTCACTATCATGTGTGGCCCATGTTGGGTCTGCCTGGGTCATCCCGAACTATGGAAGGAAATGAAGTCCCCTGAGCCCGTCAGTGTTCCAGGAAGTTGGCTGCCCCATAGAAACACTCATGGCACTTACCTCAGGGCCAGGAATCTCTGCTGCCTTTACTGTTTGGACAGGAGATGTGGCCTGTGTGGTGAGGATGCTGTCTGTGCTTGGCCCTTTACTTCGCAACATGGGAGGGAGGGAGTGAAGACCCCCCTCCCCAGGAACAGCTCGAAGCCCACAGGACGTGACCTGTCAGAGGGTCCAGAGGGGAAGGGCCGTGACCTGACCCAACCCTCCAATCTCACAGGACCTGCAGGCAGCAGCCCCTGCTCTAACGGATTTAACAGAAGAAGCTATAAAGGAGCACCCCCTAAAAGGCCCCGAAGTCAGAAAACAGGCCAGTGTGGGGTGACAAAGGTCCCAGTCTGGAAGAGCTTGGCATAGGACTGCCAACCTCTCACTGGGGCGGCCCCTGCCCTTATGTAGCTAGGGTAAGGGACTGTCCCTCAGGCCTCTAGTCAGAAGGACCCTCTTCTGGCCGAGTTTCAATTGTAGATCCTCTCAGGGTCAGGATCGAGAGTGCTTTTGCAGATCCAGCTTTTGGATGCCATGGCTTCCCACGTCCTAAGGAGGAAAGGGTGGGCGGTGCTTCCCCAGGAGGGAGTGGGGTGGGAGGAGTAGAAAGGCCTGGGGGACTTGGGGCCAGGCTA
>LOEQ01000275.1:417822-429401 GCA_001685075.1 Bramus lutescens
GCACAGGGGCTGGGTGGCTCCCCGCTTTGCCTTGGATGCCTTGCGCCCTGATGAAGGAGACGACACGGGGCACAGTGGCAGCGAGCTGCTCTTGAGGCCAGGGGACCACTAGAGGCCGGATTCTTCCAACGCTAGGCAGAACCGCGCCACCCGGCCGTCCTTCCTTCCTTGTGTAGTGTGGTCCTTCAAGGGGTCAGTTCCACCCTCCCTGGCCTGGGCCTTGGCTTTGCAAGGCCAGCTGGTTGGATCCGGAACCCCAAACCATAGAGGAAGGGAACAAAGGCGGCCCAATCATGGGGTGGGTGGGGCCTGGGGCCCCTTGCCTGGACCGCAGGTAAAGCTTGGAACTTCTGCTCTCTCCAGACCCGTGCTGGGTTAGTTCACCTGACCGTCCTGCACTGCATAGGACCCCTTCTCAGAACCCTAAGAGGACACGTGGGAACTCGCGGCCCCAACTGACTTCCCTGTGCTGTGTACCTGCCTCACCCTGCTGACCTCCAAGATCGGTCTCTTCGGGACACTGGCCCTCCCTCCATGAGGGAACCCTTCCTGCAGTCTTGACTCTTCTCTACTTCGTGGCCCAGTGCCCTTAGCTAGGGTCTGAGTCAGGCCTACCTGGCTGACTGGAAGGGGAGGCTGTGTTGACTGTCAGCTGCAATGGGAGCAAAAGACCGCTCCCCGTTGATGCCTGTAGCAGTCTGAGGCACCCTTTCAAACAGGTGAAGCCAGGATTCCGAGATGGAGTTTGGTTGGTTGGTTGGTTTTTCGAGACAGTTTCTCTGTAGCTTTGGAGCCTGTCCTGGAACTATCTCTTGTACACTAGGCTGGCCTCGAACTCACAGAGATCCGCCTGCCTCTGCCTCCCAAGTGCTGGGACTAAAGGCGTGCGCCACCACCGCAGTCTGGTGAGATGGAGTTCATTAAGATGAGTTGTTTTTTTTTTTTAACGAATTTAAGCATTAAAGATGCTCCAGAAAAGGACAGTACACATCCAGGTGTGGGTGTGTCTTGCTCAGAGTGACTAGTGTGACCATACATACAATTTTGGTGGCTCCTGAGCTATTGCTCAAAGCATATTGAAGAGGCCCCCTTCCTCTCTTCGGTAAGGGAGACCTTAGAGTCAGCAGTTCCTGAGGTGGTTCGGGTAGGATGACAGTCTGATCTGGCAAAACCATGGGTTGCAAAGGTTGCACAGAGGGTAAGCCATATCTGGTACCAAAATGGGGTTTATAATCTTGCCTGTGAGGTTCCTAGAAAATTGCAGGTTTATATCTGGGGAGAGAATGAGGCCAGACTCAGAGGTCATGTATGGTTAGGTCTCAAGCCTGGTTTATTGCTGGTTTATTATTTGAGATATCTCTGTATAAAAGGGATATTGTCTCTGCAAAGACAACATTCACAGCAAATTCTATGAATCACGCTGGAATTCCTCATCCAAAGACTTCCACAGACCACAGGGCTCTGGTCCTTCCTGCACCCCACGTCTTCTGTCCTCCTCGCCCCCCTCAAGCAGAGAACACAGCTATGGAAAGGCATTCACCATAAATTTAATTCTAAACTCACTGAGGTGGCACATGCCTACAATCCCAGCACCCACCTACAATCCCAGCACCCACGAAACTGCAAGGCTGAAGCCAGGAAATCACCGCAAGTTTGGCGTCAGCCTGCCTTACATGTTAATGCTTAAATGTTGGTTTTGCTTTTTTTTTAAGTCTCATTTTAGCCTATGGGCGGTGGTGCACACCTTTAGTCTCAGCACTCAGGAGGCAGAGAGGCAGGCTCATCTCTGAGTTCGAGGCCAGCCTGGTGTACAAAGTGAGTTCCAGGACTACACAGAGAAATGTGTCACATACACAAATTCTGATCTCGATAAACTACGCATCTGAATAGGTCCAAGCCAGTCTGGGCTACAGTGTGGAATAAACGAACACACCAGCCTGCAGCTGGGAATTCTGGGTAAAGCACTTGCTGTGCGGCCCAAGGACCTGAGCTTAGATCCCTGGCACTACGCAAAGGCCAAGTGTGGAAACAGGCAGATCCTGGCCAATCGGTGAGCTCCGGGTTCAATGGCCAATTGGTGAGCTCCAGGTCCAATGAGAGACTGTTTCAAAAAAGCAAGATGGAGGGCTGGTGAGATACCTCAGTGAGTAGTGGCTCCCTCTGCTAAGCCTGAGTTCAGGCCCAAGAAACTAACATTCTGGAAGGAAAATCTGATTCCTGCAAGTTACCCTTTAACCTAAACACACACACAAATAAGTGAAGAAAAAAAAACATTAAAGTTGAGAAGCAACCTAAAAAGCTAGCCCACATCAACCCCTGAGCTCTGTCTGTGCGCAGACGGACATGCACACCTTCGCATACATGCTCTAACACACGAAACTCAACCTGAACGGGTAGCCTCTTCTCAAGCCACAGCTAGCTGGCTCCTTTCCAACTGCACACCGGAGCCATTTGAGAAACAAATATTGGAGGGAGGTGGCCCACGCCTTTAATTCCAGCATGCAGGAGACAGAGGCAGCCAGATCTTGTGAGTTTCAGGTCAGCCAAGGCTACATACAGACCTTGTCTCAAAGTTAAGTAAATAGAAACGAATATTCTAGAGGATCCTTTAGGAAGAAAAACAGGAACACTTAACAGGAAATAAGGAAATAAAGATTATCAAAGACATTCCATAATGGCCCCACAAGAAAGAAATAACAAATTCAGGTAGTCACAAGCAGTCAGTTATCATCAGACAAATTGGCACGTATTCCCAGATGCAAAGGCCGGTCTGTGTGGGAAGCTAGCAGGGCACCCTTTGGGAGAAAACTGGCCTAGGTGGTGGGACCTGCTACTCCAGTTCCTGAAGTTTCCCACAAAGGGAAGAGAGAAAAGGGCAAGCCAGACCTCCATGCAGGATCACTGTGTGCAGAAATGAAGCACCAAGTGGCCGGAGTTTAGACCCTCGCAGGATAATGACCCTACAGAGCTGGCCAAGGGTGATCCCACAGATGCTCCCTGGACAGGCTGACCTCCCGCTGCCTTCCCCCACCCCTCTCTCATTCTCAGCTCGTGTACGGTGATAAGGAGCCTGGTCTGCTGCTGGTCAGGGGCTTAGCTGGTGTGGGGCTCATTTCCTGAGGAAGGGCCTGGTGGTGGTCAGTGGGATGAAGCTAGGGCAGCCCCAGAACACTTAGCAACAGCCCTATCTGTCTCTCTACCCCTCCCCTCTGCATTGCTACCTGAAGGCTGTAGCGTGGGCACATTTAATTTTTTAAATGGTGCAGATTGAATATTTGATCTCCTCAGAGACTTCATGGGACAGATAGCTGAAAAACTAACTCCTGACCTTCAGGGTCTAATCCCATAGGCCCCTGGAGTTAAAAGCCATTTCCCAGATTCTGATGATCATTTGAGGACTCCCCCTGCTGTGGCCTCCTCTTGTACAATCTTTGCTAGTGGGCTCATTTTCCTGAAACCTGTGGCTGAAATCTCACTTTCCTGTCATTGGGAGAACTGGGTAGGGGTGCAGCCCTGATCCCTCCTTGGGGCTGACAAAGTTGTGCTTGTGACTCTCGGGGAGATTTTGGGCTCTGCCCATTCCTTAATCTATCACAGCAAAACTGGGAGTTGCGCCTTTAATCCCAGCACTCAGGAAGCAGAGGCAGGTGGATCTCAGTGAGTTTGAGGCCATCCTGGTCTACAAAGCAAGTTCCAGTACAGCCAGGGCTACACAGAGAAACCCTGTCTCAAAAAAAAACAAAACAAAAACAGACAAAATCAGAGTGTCAAGGCAAGGGTTTCATTTGCAGCCAATGTGGGTATTGTCAGCAAAAAGAAACAGAAAAAACTTCCCAGTCTTGGTACACACTGGACGGGCCAGAGTGGACTGAGCTGCAGGATCTTTCCCAGAGGGCTCGGAAAGAGCCAAATTCCACTTCTGGAGTGGGTTTCTCAAACTGCAGCAAAACCTGGAACTTCCTTACAAAACTGTACGGCAAGAGATTAAGACGAACACAGGTGGACAGACAGCCACCGAACAGCCGCCTCCTGGTGCTCATGTCCTGCCTGCGTCTGTGGCCACAGAAGTGTTAATGCCTGTGGTATCAGGCTGTGGAAGTTGCCATGGTTTCTGTTTCCCCTTTTCCATGGGGACTGCAGCTGGCAGTAGGTGTAGCGGTGTAGCGCTAGCCCCAGCCTGGCCACACTCCTCATGGGAGACCCTGAGCCAAAACCACCCGAGTCTGCGCACTCTGGAACACCGTGTGCGGTAACAGATGTCTGTTTCAAGCTTCAGGGTTGTAAGGTCATTTGTTGCCTGGCAATAAAGAGCTGACACTCCATCCGCATTGGAGTGCCATGTGCGTTGGAGTATTTTTTAAACTGTAATGGAATATGGGAGATGGGTTCACTTTATAAAGAAAAGAACATTGTACAGAGTTTTGGAGACCGGAGGGCATGACATTAGCATCTACTCTTCTACACAGCTCTCTAAGCTCCCAGGATTGTGAACCACACCTCACAGGCAAAGAAACTGAGGCATCGAGGCTGCGGAACTTAATTCTGTAACTGGTACCAAGAGCCTGAATGAACTGACGTAGGCAACTGGCTCTAGGTCCACGCTCGGGCTTGCCTGGAGCAAAACCACCTACTTCGCTGCGGTTTCTCAGCTCCCAAAACGTCCTGCGAACCAGACATTAGCTGCTGGGCATTGCTGGCGTCAATCCTGCCCAGCACCAGCACGAGCCAATCAGAGCACAGCTGCCTGCCCTGCATTGTGATTGGCTCAGGCCATCCAAGCCTCTTCCAATCACAATGAAGTTCTCTGTGGCCGCAAGGCTGCTTGGAGCACCGCGCTTTTGTTCCTCCTGAGCTGTGCGGTCTGGATTTGCTGTGCTTGCTGCTGAGCCGCCGGTGTAGGAAGCAGGGAGTGGGGATGTGCAGGGCAGAGCTGAGGAAACTGAAGAGACGCTAGCTAGCTCTAGCAGGAGAGAAAGCCTAAGGTTGAACACCTGAGCCCGAGCCCTGGGTTGAAGCCACGCACAAACAAAAAAGTGGGCCCTGACCCAGCTATGCCTGAAGACTGTGGGTGCTTGATGCTAGCCGCACACAGCCTTGTTTAGTTTTCTTTTGTTTAAAACGGGGTCACCCTATGTAGTTCAGGTTGCCTTAGAACTCACTCTGTAGCCCCAATTTTGGAGCAGTTCCTCATCAAACGTCCCCTGTGCTGATGTATACCCCACGCCCACCTTCAGGGCTTGCTTTATAGACGAAAAGGCCGCACAACTGGCGAGGGCTCCGTGGCTTGGGATAAGCAGCAATTGTCCCTGAGCCTTAAGCCCCCGCAGGAGAGGAAAATGCCGGGATAACATGGTGATGGGGTCTGGCCCTCCACAGATGCCTGCTTCGGGTTTCACTGGGCACCCCGAACTTGTCCTCCAACTGTCTTCTCACTCTGCTACCTACAGGCAAGAATCCTGCATGCTTTCTGTTGGCCGTGGCTTCTGCTAGCCCCAGGCTCTCAGCAGAGCTGGTGGTTACCACAGGGGCATCCCCAGGAAAGAGGAAAATAGCAGTGCTGGTCTCCAGCAACGAATTTGACTGCAGAGAACAGTGTTGATTAGCAGGAGATTCCATTCACGAGAATTCTTTTTCTCACATAATTATCGAAGGTGTTAGGAGTGGATGCGGCTGTCCATTCCGGGTCTCAGATTCTTCTGCTCTTTCCCCCTGAAATATCCGTGGCAGCGGGGCTTCCCTCCTTTCCTGGTTGGGAGGTGGCTGCTGGGACTAAGAACATTACAAGCCTCTCCAGAGTCACAACATAGAGGCGCTTCCTGTCTCTCCACATGCCAGCCCCTGTGCTGCCCGGGGACTCAGGCGCACACTGCTTCCCAGCCTTGACCCAGAATTATGAACCAAATCAATCTGTTTTCTTTATAACTTAAGGAAGATGGTGAAGAAAGAGAAACATGTAGTCATGTCTGTGCTTTACTGTGAGAGATGGACAGAGAAGACAATGGGAGGTGAGTAATGTGACCAGAACACATTGTCCGTAGGTGTAAGAGGGTCAAAAATACAGCTAGATAGGCAGTAGGCGTTAACTCACCAGGGACCCCAGTACTGTGGGGTTCTCATGGCTTTACTGAGCCGGTGGTGGGCCATGCCCTTTATGAGGCGGTTGAAGCCTTTCTGAATGAGTCTGCCCAGTGCGTAAGCTGGTTTTGTAAAGTGCTGGAGGGGAAGAAATAAAGCAAAAGCACACAGTGGTGTCTGTCTTGGCCACTCGGAGGCAAACGGCAAGATCTGTGTGAAGCTGCAGTGCCCAGGGGAAACGGACAGAGGGCCGAATGTGCTGGTGAGCTTCTTGAAGACTTCAGCATCTCGGAGTTCCCAGGACACGCCAGTGGCACAACAGTGAAGGAACAGGTTAAACCTGCTCCAGCAGTGGACAGTCACGCCTCCCAGACCTCCCAAACCGGAGTGCCTCCCTCCCCTGCAAGAAAGAACATCAGGCCGGGCGGTGGTGGTGCACGCCTTTAATTCCAACACTTGGGGAAGGGCAGAGGCAGGCGGATCTCTGTGAGTTCGAGGCCAGCCTGGTCTACAGAGTGCGTTCTAGCACTGGCTCCGTAGCTACTGAGAAACCCTGTCTCGAAAAACCAAAANAAAAAAAAGAACGAAAAGAAGCAGAGATGTAGTTTGGCTATGTGATAAACATTTCATTTACTTCCCTTGTTGCTTCTCATTACAACACCTTTATAAAGAGTTCTTTTTGAATTCGATGTAAGTGTCAATTGAGCCAACTACCCAGGGCCCAGGTGGCTTATGTTAAGTAGTTATCAGAAAACTGCAGCTAGTGTCTGTGTGTTAGCAAGTTTTATGTTTTCTTGACACGAGCCAAAGTCATTTGGGAAAAGGGAATTGATAAAATGCGCCTACCAGACTGGGCTGCCGTTCATTTTCTCGATTGATGATTGATGGGGGAGGGCCCAGCTCCCTATGGGTGGTGCCACCCCTGAACTAGTAGGTCTTGGGTGTTGTAGGAAAGGCTGAGCCATCCAGTCAGCAGTGCCACTCCAGGGCCTCATTGTTAGTTCCTGTTTAGAGTCCTTCATTGATTTTCTTTAGTGATGAAAGCGCTCCTCCCAAAGTTCTTTTGGTCATGGAGATTTATCACAGCAACAGAGACTTTGAGACAAGTTTATCACGGCCTTGTGGATCATTGGTACTAGAATGTCTTTGTTGAGGGGGAATGTGCATGTATTCACACCTTCTCTTTGCAGGAGGAAAATATTCCTACCATAGTGTCCTACTTCTGATGCGGGCTACTTTGAAAATAACTTATTGGGTTTTTGTTGTTTATTTGTTTGTTTGGTTGGTTTTTTGAGACAGGGTTTCTCTGTGTAACAACCCTAGCTGTCCTGGAACTAGCTCTTGTAAACCAGGCTGGCCTCGTACTCACAGAGATCCGCCCGCCTCTGCCTCCCAAATGCTGGGATTAAAGGCTTGCACCTACGCCACCACCACCTGACCTTCTTGGTTCTTTTTGGTTGCTTGCTTTGGTTTTTTGTTTGTTTGTTTTTGTTGTTGTTTTCTGAGGCAGGGTTTCTCTGTGCAACTTTGGAGCCTGTCCTGGAACTCGCTCTGTAGACCAGGTTGGCCTTGAACTCAGAGATCCTCCTGCCTCTGCCTCCCAAGTGCTGGAACTAAAGGCATGTGCCACCACCTCCCGCTGAAAATAACTTATAAAATTGCTCACTTATGGTTTTGACAATTGTTTGAGCCAGGGTCTCTATTGTAGCCCTTTCGGCCTTGAACTTGCTGTGTAGATCAGGCTAGTCTTGAACTCAGATCTGCCTATCTATGCCCTCCCTTGCTAGGATTAAAGGTGTGTACCACCACACCTGACTGCTTTATGGTTTAATCCCACCACTTACAGGCTTTCCTAAGATGTGTGACTACAAAAATCTTCATATAATTCTTAAGACATTTTGATTCCTTTTTGTTTTTTTCTCTTTTGTACCTGGAGATAACCTGCTCCGAAAGCTCTGTCTCATCAGTAAGAGGTCCTAAGGGATGTTGCTGGGAAAGAATAGTTTCTGTTGAGGGGCTAACTGGTGTTTGCGGGCTTCTTTCTGCAGCCCTGTCAAGTCATACTGAACGTGCTGCTGTATAGGTCGTGCTATACCTGACAAGAGCAGCTTAGTGAAGGAAGGGTGTATTCGTTTTGACATTTTGACGCACAGGTTGAGGTTTTAGTTCCTGATGAAGGGGAGTTGTGTGATAGGAGGGGCATGAGAGAGTGGCTTCCATCACACCCAGAAAGCAATGACTAGTGCTGCTCAACTCACTCTTTGTTTTTAATTCAGTCTTGACCTCAGCCTAAGGAATGGTACCACCACATTCATGGTGGATCTTCCCACCTCAGTGACCTAATCTGGATGATCCCTCACAGACATGGCCAGAGACTTGTCTCTTCAGTGATTTGCAGCCTGAGCTCTATCAACTGGACAGTGAAACAACCTCAGTATCATCAGGTTTTCCCTAAGCTTAGCTTCAGAGTGGTGCAGGTGTGATGGCTAGCATTGAGTCTCATAGCTCGTGCCCAATTAAAGGATATTTCAGAGCTTTTGTTTGTCTTTGTTTTTCTTTATTATTTTTTACATACTAATCTTAGTTCACCCTCCCTCCTCTCCTCCCGCCACCTTCCCCCTACCTCACCCCCATCCCCTCCTCCAGGTCATCTAAGTCTGTCCCATCACCTCCTTGAGGCAGGACCAAGGCCTTCCCCCCAACCCACCCCGTGCCTAGGCTGAGCAAGGTATGGCTTTATAGAGAATGGGCTCTGCAAAGTCAGTTCATGCATTGGAGTTAGATCCTGGTCCCACTGCCAGTGGCCCCATATGCTACCCAAGCCACATCATTGTCACCTCTATTCAGGGAGCCTAGTTTGGTCCTGTATGGGTTATCCAGTTGTCAGTCTGGAGTCAGTGATCTCCCTCTAGTTCAGGGTCAGCTGGTTTTGTGGGTGTCCCCATCATGGTCTTGACCCCTTTGTTCATATTATTGCTCCTCCCTCACTTTGATTGTCTGGGAGCTCAGTCCAGAGGTCAGTTGTAAATCTCTGCATCTGCTTCCATCTTTTTTTGGAAGAGGGGTCAAGCTTCTCTGGAGTTGTGGACTGTAGATTGGTAATCCTTTGCTTTATGTGTGATATCGACTTATGAATGAGTATACACTGTATTTGTCTTTCTGGGTCTGGGTTACCTCACTGAGGATGGCTTTTTCTAGTTCCATCCATTTGCCTGGAGATTTAAAGATGTCATTGTTTTTTACTGCTGAGTTACTACTCCATCCACTGTGTAAATATATCACTTTTTTAAAATCCATTCTTCATTTGAGGAGCATCTAGGTTATTTCCAGGTTCTGGCAAGAATAATGCTGCTATGAGCATAGTTGAACATATATTCTTGTGGTATTATTGAGCATCCTTTGGGTATATACCCAAAGGTGAGTGGTGTTGCTGGGTCTTGAGGTAGATTGATTCCCAATTTTCTGAGAAATCGCTATACTAATTTCCACAGTGACCATATGTTTGCTCTCCAACCAGCAATGGAGGAGTGTTCCCTGTACTCCACATCCTCTCCAGCATAACCATGTTTTGGATCTTAGCCATTCTAATTGGTATAAGATGGTATCTCAGAGTTTTGATTTGCATTTTCCTGGTGACTAGGGATGTTGACCATTTCCTTAAGTGCCTTTTGGCCATTGGAGATTTTTTCTTTTGAGAATTCTTTGTTTAGATCTGTACCCCATTTATTAGTTGGATTATTTGGTAGTTTGATGTCAAGTTTCTTGAGTTCTTTGTATATTTTGGAGATCAGCCCTCTGTCCAATATGTAGTTGCTGAAGATCTTTTCCATTCTGTAGGCTGCTATTTTGTCTTGTTGACTGTGTGTCCTTTGCTTTACAGAAGCTTCTTTGGAGGTCCCATTATTAATTGTTGCTCTCAGTGTCTGTGCTACTGGTGTTATATTTAGGAAGTGGTCTCCTGTACCAATGCATTCAAAGCTGCTTGTCACTTTCTCTTTGTGGTTCGGTGTGGGTGGATTTATGTTGAGGTCTTTGATCCATTTGGACTTGAGTTTTGTGCATAGTGATAGATATGGGCCTTTTGGATTCTTCCACTTGTCGACATCCAGTTATACCAGCACCGTTTGTTGAAGCTGCTTTCTTTTTTCCACTTTATATTTTTAGCTTCTTTGTCAAAAATCAGGTGTTCATAGGTGTGTGGGTTAATATCAAGGTCTTCAGTTTGATTCCATTGGTCCACCTGTCTGTTTTTATGCCAATGCCAAGCTGATTTCATTGATGTAACTCTGTCATAGAGCTTGAAGTCAGGGATGGTGATGCCTCCAGATGTTCCTTTATTGTACAGGGTTGTTTTGGCTATCCTGGGTTTTTCTGTTTCTCCAAATGAAATTTAATATTGTTCTTTCAAGATTTGAAAATTTGTGCTGGGATTTTGATGGGTATTGCATTGAATCTGTAGATTGCTTTTTGGTAAGATTGTTATTTTTACTATGTTAATCTATCCATGAGCATGAGAGATCTTTCCATTTTCTGATATCCTCTTCAGTTTCGTTCTTCAAAGACTTAAAGTTCTTGTCATACAGGTCTTTCATTTGAATGGTTAGAGTTACCCCGTGATATTTTATATTGTTTGTGGCTATTGTGAAGGGTGATGTTTCTCTGATTTCTTTCTCAACCCATTTATTATTTGTATATAGGAGGGATCCTGATTTTTTTTGAGTTAATCTTATATCATTACTGAAGGTATTTATCAGCTATAGGAGTTCCCTCATAGAATTTTTGGGATCACATATATACTATCGTATCATCAGCAAATAGCAAAAGTTTGACTTTTTTTCTTTCTAATTTGTATGCCCTTGATCTCCTTTTGTTATCTTATTGCTGTAACTAGAACTTCGAGTACTATGTTAAATAACTATGAAGAGAGTGAACAGCCTTATCTTGTTCCTAATTTTAGTGGAATCTCTTTGAGTTTCTCTCTGTTTAGTTTGATGTTGGCTGTTGGCTTGCTGTTTATTGCCTTTATTATGTTTAGGAATGTTTCTTGTATCCCTGTTCTCTCCAAGACCTTTATCATGAAGGGCTGTTGGATTCTGTCGAAGGCTTTTTCCAGCATCTAATGAGATGATCATGTGGTTTATTTCAGTTGTTTATATGGTGGATTACATTGACAGATTTTCATGTTGACCCATCCCAGCATCTCTGGAATGAAACCAACTTGATCAAGGTGGATGATGTTTCTGATGTGTTCTTGGATTCTGTTTGCCAGTATTTTATTGAGTATTTTTGCATCAATGTTCATGAGGGAGATTGGTCTATAATTCTCTTTCTTAGCTGTGTCTTTGTGTTTTGGGTATCAGGATAATTGTAGCCTCATAAAAAGAGTTTGACAATGTTCCTTCTGCTTTTTTTTTAATTTTCTTTGATTTTTGCTGATTTAACTGGTTCTTTTTTTTTTCTTTTTATTTATTTATTATGTATACAATATTCTGTCTGTGTGTATG
>LOEQ01000275.1:440362-457303 GCA_001685075.1 Bramus lutescens
CTCCCCCAAGGTCCCCATGCTCCCAATTTACTCAGGAGATCTTGTCTTTTCTACCAAAACAAACAAACAAAAAAAAATAGCTCTTACAGCTTAATTAACCCATCTCCATTAATCTGTGTGTGCATCACCACGAGGTTGTGGCCTACCAGCAAAGTTTCAGCACATCTGTCTCCAGCAGCGGCTCCATGGCTTCTCCTCAGACTGCCTCCTTTCTCCCAGCATTGAGTTTTGTTTTCCCTGCCCAGCTCTTTCTGCTCTGCTCTGCTCTGCTATGGGCTCAAAGCCGTCCTTTATTAACCAATGGTATTCACAGCATACAGAGGAGACTCCCACATCACACCAGCCCATCTCCTCATCGTGGTTTTTTTTGTGTCATAAGGTGGCATACCATTTCTTTTAAAGCCATTTCCAGTTCATGCTTGAGTGATTCTAGTGTGGAGGCTAATGGCATTCATGCACACACAGCCCATGTTGCTCCGGGCGGGACAACTGAGATGCTCCATGCTTTGAAGAACAGACTCCAGTTAGTCCTTGTTGTGTGCAGAACTCTAGAACTTGAGTCAGCCACCTGCTCTTCCCCAGCCCATCCACCCACCCCAGTCAGTATATCCTGGAGTTTCTACCCAAAACACCTCCTGGTAGTGTAGGTGTCAAAGGCTCTCTTTGGGTGACCTGGACAGTGGGTGGATTCCTGTCAGTCTTACTGGGACACTTAGCTGTGGGTATAGGTAGCAGGTTAAATGACTCCAAAAGACTTTTCTAGTTAAGAGTACGAGATAGACCCTTGTCCACCTCAGTGAGTCCAGTTGTTGGTGGCTGGGAGTATAGGTAGTGTTTGTGTGTGCGGGGGTGTAGGTGTTTGGGCCTGCATGACCATCATGACCATGATCCATTGTTGTGTCTTTTTCAGATATGACCATACAAAGCCCCCAGCTGCAGCAGGTGGAGCTGTAGGCCCTGCACCCCACTCTGTGCCCTCCTCGAGCTTGCCCAATCCTCATCCTTCTCCTGACATCACCACATCTGTTACAAGAACACATTTGCATGAACCAGGGAAGCGGGAGAAGAAGATGCTGGTGCTCAGAGACCGCAGTGAGTGAATGCAGCCTTTGCTGCCTCTGGGAAAGCAGAATGTGTGGCTTAGTGCTGCTTCCAGGCTTCCTCATCAGGAAGCTCCTGGCACCCCAGGACCCAGAGTTGAACTGAAAACAGGCTGCAGAGGTTCAGGGGTGCATCCTCACAGCTGGGCTGAGCTCCTCTTTGGGCCCAGCAGAGTGTCAGAATGGTCTTTTCTCACTGTGAAATTGCCTCTTACAGGGGTCACCCACTGATGAGAAGCTGTTCATTTTGAAGCTGGCTGGGTCTTTTTGTTTTGCTTGTTTTTGGTCTTTTGAGACGGGGTTTCTCTCTATGGCCCTGGCTGTCCTAGAACACTCTTTGTAGACCAAACTGGACTTGAACTTGATCTACCTGCCTCTCCCTCCTGAGGGTTGGGATTAAAGCTATGCCAGACTGAAGCTGGCATTTTATGCCAGGGGACATGTCACTTTCTTCTTGTTTGATGTCATGTCCTGGTAATGACTGCTTTAAGAACTTTAGGAGCAGCTTCAGACACAGGGCAAGGAAGGGGTTTGGTCCGAGACCAGGTTTGTGAGAAAGAAGTCGTCAAGTGGTAAAGGCTTTTGTTCTACTGGGCCTCAGGAAAGTTCCTAGCTCTTGGGCTTGTTCCCCTCAGGATCTCATGTTTTGGGGTTTAAGCATTAAATGGTCTGTATGTTGACATCTTTGCGTTCTGTATAAAAAGACCCCATTCTCCTTTGTTCTGGATGGCCAGCCCTTGACTGCCTGGGCATCTCCCAGCCTCTGCACTGGGAGATATTGTTCTGTGTTCTGCTTTTCTTTAACTGTTCCTAATTTGGGCTAGTACCGACATGAAAGGTGAGCCCGTTCTCATGTGTGTGTATGTGTGCATTTTGTGTTGAGATCTCACTGGCCTGACTGAAGACAAGACTCTCCCGAGCACAGTGAATAATCCAGGTGGCTGCAGTGACCCTCAGACCAGCCCAGAGACGAAGCCCCATTCCTATCTAGACGCCATCAGGAGTGGCCTGGACGACTTGGAGGCCTGCAGCTCCTATAGCAGTGAGCAGCAGTTGTGCCCCTATGCTGCTGCTGGGGAGTGCCGGTTTGGAGATGCCTGTGTCTACCTGCATGGGGAAATGTGTGAGATCTGCAGGCTTCAAGTCTTGCACCCCTTTGACCCAGAACAAAGGAAAGCTCATGAGAAGGTAACTTGAAAACCTTAGCATGAACTCATTTTAAGAAACCTGAATGTACCATGGGACAGAGTCAGGAGTCTCACAGCTATCTATCTTTCTGCCAGAATGCCTCTGTTGTGTATCTGACTTATTTTTCTGTTTCCAAGTTCCTTTCCTGTTGCTGTTTTATCAGTTTTTGATTATTTAGGATAAAGAAGAATAAGTATTAGAAATACAAAGTTCAGGATGGCTCAGCAATTAAGAATACTTGCTGCTCTTGCAGAGGACCAGCATTGGCTTCCCAGCGCCCACTGCTGACATCCTCTTTTCACTTCCACAAGAACCTCATGTACATACACACGTGCGCACGCACGCACGAGTAATAGTGATGAGATAAATCATTAAGCTTTAAGAAATGCAAAGTAGTGCTGGAGAGATGGCTCAGCAGTTATCTCGTGACCGACGAGAAGGTCTCCTAGGCCCAAGTTAAGGGTCGTGCCACGTGGCAACTCATAACTGCCTGTAACTCCAGTTGCAGGGGATCCGACACTTTCACACACATATACATGCAGGCAAACATTGAAGCACATGAAATAAAAATTAAAAAGAAATAATAATTTGTTTTGTTTTGTTTTTCGAGACAGGGTTCTCTGTAGCTTTGGAGCCTATCCTGGAACTTGCTCTTGTAGACCAGGCTAGCCTTGAACTCACAGAGATCCGCCTGCCTCCCAAGTGCTGGGATTAAAGGCGTGTGCCACCACCGCCCAGCTGAAAATTAATTTTTTAAAAAGAAGCTTCAATGTGTTCATTTCACAGAACATTGAGTACATTCTTAGAGCAAACTAAGAGTAAGAGAAATGCAAAGTATAGGAAGCAATCCCAACTCAGGAGTGCATGTGCCTGTGCTTGCCCTCTGTGCCACGTACGCACCCAGTCTCTCACATCCTCCCTAGGTTTACACATCTCTGTGGTGGGGCTCCAGGCAGCCAATATTTGGAAACTTTGAAAAACCTTTATCATGGACTTTTCTTTTAATTGTGTGTGTCTGTGTGCCTGAGTGTCTGTGTGTTTGTGTGTATGCGCACAAGCATGTGAGTACCTATAGGGGTGAGAGAGGTGTAGAAATCTTGAACTGGAGTTAGAGGCAGTTGTTGAACCTGACCAATGAGGGTAGGAACCCAAATGCAAGTCCTTTGGAAGAGCAAGAAGAGCCCTTAACTGCTGTGCCATCTCTTTAGTCCCTTTTATCATGGACTCTTGGAGCCAAGTGTTGAAAGGTTGTGAATGTCCCTGGTATCTAGAGGCTGTCTCACATTAATTAGGCTGTACTCATTCCAGAGTTACAGAGTTAGAGTCCAGGTCACCTCTTCTAAGGATGTGGTAATTACCCAGTGGGATAAAATGATCATGGCCTCTCTTGACAGAGGAGGCTTATGTCCCAGGAGGGCTGCTAATGCACATGAGAGCAGACAGTATTCCTGGCAATCCAACCTCCATGGGGCAGTGGGCTAGCAAGCTGCAGAACTCAGATTGGGTTTGTTCTTTATTCATGTGCAGAGGGCACTGCTGTGTGCACTCACTCAAAGCAGGGGTCTGGGTCTTCTCATCTGCCTTCATTCACTTGAATTCACTCAGCTAGGTCACAGTTACTTGACATTTACTGGATTGGTATGGCATAGAATAGGCATAACATCTAGAAGAGCCAGGAGACCTGTGACCCAGTGCTCATGAATGCTGCAATTCCCACAGTGATCTAAGTGTTGTAGAACTCCATGACTGTTAAGCTGGTAGTGATCGTATCCTACTAGGGAACTTGAGACAAGGACAAGGTGGCTTGAGGTCCACTTTATGGTCAGATCTTTGTGTCCTGAACTCAGGGACTGTGGGTACTGTTTTTACACGGCCCTGTGACTATGTAACTGAGCAACTCCTGGGTTCCTCCCTGTCGTCCTCAGATGTGTATGTCGACATTTGAACACGAGATGGAAAAGGCTTTTGCCTTCCAGGCAAGCCAGGACAAAGTGTGCAGCATCTGTATGGAGGTGATCTTGGAGAAGGCATCTGCTTCTGAGAGGAGGTTTGGCATTCTCTCCAGCTGCAGCCACACCTACTGCCTGTCCTGCATCCGCCAGTGGAGATGTGCAAAGCAGTTTGAAAACCCAATCATAAAGTGAGTGCATCTGGGTTTCTCTGTGGGCATAGGGGCTGCTGCCCTCTAGAGCTCAGGCCCCAGTTGTGTGAGCTTGCACAAGTCAACCTTCTTGAGCCCATCTGCCTGTCTTAAGTGATAGCCTCACCTATCTCTCCATGCTGGAATTTGCAAAACTGTCAGTTGTGCTGGCTAGGTTCTGTCTTGTAGACCTGGTGGACTCAGGACAGTCGTTGCTTTAGGCTACGACTGCTTTAGGCTAGTTGCTTTGTAACATTTTTGTGCTTTGGGGCTTTTTACCTTAATAACAGGGTTGATTCTCCCTTGGGATATGGCTCCCGTCCACTCTCTAATACCTGGTGCATGTTGTTGGGGAACTTGCATGTGTGCAGCAGCTTCACTGAGAGTACAGTCCTGCAGTGCCCAGTACTTTCCAGTTGCTGCTGACATGAAGCCTAGTTTTAGAAACTTCATCATCCCCAACCTGGACTGCCACCTGCCCCTTCCTGTTGTCTTCTGTCAGGCAGCCTCCAGCCTAGGTTCTTTCTCTCCAAATCCCTTACTCTGCCTGTCATTGTACATGGCCTTTGCCTTAGCGAATGTTCCCAGGGCCACCCCTATGAGCATGCATGTGGGTGAGTTCTCTGAGACCAGCTTGTAACCTGCTCACCAGCTAGTGAGCACTCATGTAGATCCCAGGAGCTTCCCGGTAGCTTGGCCTCTAACTGAAGCCATTTCCTACTCTTACCTGCTGATAAAGATTGCAGTTTCTTTACATACTCTCCAACACTACCTTGCCTTTATTTCTAATCTGAGCTGTTTTAGGAGTAAAGTGTATCTTACTGTCATCTTGTCTTCGGTAGTCACTGAGGATAATGAGTATTGTTGTGTTTATTGGCTATCCCAGATGAATGCTCCAATCTCTGTTTCTTTTTTCTTTTTGTTTGTTTTTCAAGACAGGATTTCTCTGTGGCTTTTGGAGCCTGTCCTGGAACTAGCTATTGTAGACCAGGCTGGCCTCGAACTCATAAAGATCACCTGCCTCTGCCTCCTGAGTGCTGGGATTAAAGGCGTGCGCCACCACCGCCTGGCCTCAAATCTCTTGTTTCTTACTGAGTCGAATGTTTTCATCAGCACAAGCTGCACTTAGATAATGGTGCTTATGTCTCTGGCCATGCATTTGAGCAAGGGGTTTCGGAGTGGAATGTGCAAAGGATTCATGATTTATTTTCTTCCTTACAAACCTGATTTGTTTGTTCCTCAGGTCTTGTCCAGAGTGCCGTGTGATATCAGAGTTTGTAATTCCAAGTGTGTACTGGGTAGAAGATCAGAATAAAAAGAATGAATTGATTGAAGCTTTCAAACAAGGAATGGGGTAAGTGCCTTGATTTCATTGAGGATTCTGGTACCTCCATGGCTGGGTGTGGTTTGAGCTTCTGTCATCTTCAGGTTTCCCAAGAATGTGGACCCGGTGGATGGATCTCAGAGCTTCTTGCTCCTGTCAGGCACTTTGCTGGGCTCTGGGCTGCAGAGCTGAGCAAAGCCTTTGAGGAAGCAGATGAGTTCTAAGATGAGCCCTGGTACCTGGTGCTGAGGTTAATTTGGCACCTCTGATTGTCCAGGCATTGAACAAGTACCTGTTGAGGATCTGCCATCTCACAGGCCTTGTCCATTGCAGGGGACACATCCCTCAAGCTGACAGTGCCAGCCTCACACAGCTCACACTCTAGGAAAGGAAAATACTGAGCAGTCAAGTGAATAAAGCAGAGACGCCCTGCCTTAATTGAAGTGCAGATGAGAAGTGGCCCCCGCATACTTGTCATGGCAGCACATTTTGTTGCCTGGTCTGGCCTCAGTCTTCGGCCTCAGCTGCCCTACTGATAGGATTACAGGCATGTACAACCATGCCTGGCTTCTTTTTAAAAGAAGGAATATTCTCACAGAATATTCCTATTGCCTTATAAAATGTGTGTTCTGTTTACATCATTACAAAGCCCGTATTGCAACATCAGATTTGCCATTTAAAGCTCACTTTTAAAGTTTTTTTTTACTTAAATAACATTTTTTTGTTTATTCTTCATACCAACCAGTTTCCCCTCACTCTCCTCCCACCCCTCCCCTTACCCATCTACCCCATCCTCATCTGCTCCTTTTTTCTTTTGTTGTTTTTAATGAGACCCACTCTCACTGTGTAGCCCTGGCTGGCCTAGAACTCAGATCCACCTGCCTTTGTCACCCCAGAACTAGAATCAAAGGCTTATACCATCATGACTTGCCAAAAATCTATTTTTTTCTTGCTTTTTACCTGTATTTGTTTTGCGAGTTTTTATATTTATCTAATTACTATAGCTTAATTGTAGCACGATTAATAAAAACCCAGAGACAGATATTGGGAGTCAACCTGAAGACCAGAAAAGCAAAGCAGCCAGTCACTGGCTCTCACCTCTACCTCAGTCAGAAATGGTGATCCTGCCTCCAGGAATCTCAGAGTGAGACTGAGCTGAGAGCTGTCTCCTCCCGTCTTATATTCCTCTCTAGTGCTGGGATTAAAGGTGTGCACCACTACCGCCTGGTTTCTATGACAGACTAGCATGGCTACTGGGATTAAAGGTGTGTGCCACCACTGCCCAGTCTGTAAGGCTGACCAGGGTGGCTATTTTACTCGCTGATCTTCAGGCAAGCTTTATTAAAATACATATGGAATATTACTGTACCTAATATTTACCCACTTTACCATTTTCCCCTGTGTCATATGATTGTCCATCCACAAGAGGGCAGATGCAGCAGGACAGAGCTGGCTGGGCTTAGAAAGTTGCTTTGCTGTTTAGAAGGCCTTTCAGTACTGTTGACCTTCCTGGCTGTGGCTGTGTGTCCCTTGGTGGATGTTCTTGAGCAGTCTCCAGAACGTAAACTTCTGCCAAGTGCCACCAGGGAACAGAGAGATGAGTGAGATCATCTCTCATCAAAGTGTGACAGGCCAGTGTGGTGTCAGATTTCTTCATTAGTGCCTTATGGCAGAACAGAGGAAGCACTTGAGGCCACCTTGGGTGCAAGAAGAAAGCCATGTGGAGTCCTGAATACCCTGTCCTTGTGGGCTAAGCACCACAGCTCCACTGTGGTCCTTTGAAGAGGCTGGAGACTTACTAGTGGGAAAGGGGGGATGTCAAGGAAGACACAACTGTCCCTGGTAATGGGACAGTGAAAACTAGAGGGCCAGTGGGTTTGAGATGTTTGTCAATAGCTTAGATGGATGTGAGAGCAGAGAACACCAAGTGAGGTAACCAAGGTGGAGCTTTTGACTTTTGTAGGCAGATAGGGCTGGAGGAGAAAAGGGAAAGCCATGTGAGAGTGAAGCCTAGGGACGGCAGGTTTTTGGTTTGTGGGTTGGTTGGTTTTGTTTCTTTTTTGGTTTTTGTTTGGTTTTTTTGGTTTTGTTTTTGAGACAGGGTTTCTGTGTAGCCCTGGCTGTCCTGGAACTAGTTCTGTAGACCAGGCTGGCATCAAACGCAGAGATCCAAACTCATAGAGATCCTCATGCCTCTGCCTCCCAAGTGCTGGAATAAAAGGTGTACGCCATCACCATCCAAGGGGTTTGTTTTGATATGGGCCCTGACTGGCTGGATCTTTTTATAGACTAGGCTGGCCTCAAAACTTGTGGAGACTTTCCTGCTTCTGTTTCCTGAGATGTAGGCCACCATGCCCACTGAGAAGGCAGTTCTGAAGCTAGTGAAGGACCCGGAGAGACCTTTAGTGTCCAATCTATAAAAAAATAAAAACCCAGAACAGTGGAGGTGGCCAAAGGGACAAGGAAGAGTTAGGATAGGTTCTAAAAGTAGAAGGTACCTGAAGCTTTAGCATCTAAGACATGCTTAGGCTGCCTCTTGCTGTGACAGGATTCCTGACCAGGAGGAAAGAACTAAATTCACTTGCTTTAGAGACTTAAGCAGAGCACGCAAATCAGCTTCAGACCTCAGCACCTGGAGTAACTAAGCCTCACTTGGCCCAGTTGCAGAGGCACTGGAGCTGCTGGGATTGGGAGAAGGGCTGCCCTTGCTTCTGAGCACTGCAGCCTCCATGCAGTGCATCCCAGCAGCTTTGTCCAGCTTGGAAATCAGAATCCCATTTCACTTCTACCTGCCTAGGTTTCCCCAGTGTCACAGGTGGAGCTGCAGTAAGACTGTAGCTGAACTTCAGTTTTCCACCAGCCTCCAATTCATTTATTTATTTATCTATTTGTTTATTTATTTATTTTGTGTGTGTGCTTTTCAGGAAAAAGGCATGTAAATACTTTGAACAAGGCAAGGGGACCTGTCCCTTTGGAAGCAAGTGCCTTTACCGCCATGCTTACCCTGATGGGCGGCTGGCAGAGCCAGAGAAACCTCGGAAGCAGCTGAGTTCTGAAGGCACTGTGAGGGTAAGCTGGTTAGGGAAGCTTTGGGATAATTCTAGTTACTGCCCAGACCCCTCCTAATAGCTTTGGCAGCAGAGCAGTGGGGTCAACAAAAGCAAAGCAAGCTGGCACTCAGAGTTCGCTGTCATCTCCACTGACCCAGGTGTGCTTTTTGGCTGTTTTTGCAGTTCTTCAACTCAGTGCGGCTTTGGGATTTTATCGAGAACCGAGAAACCCAGCAGGTCCCCAGCACAGAGGATGTCGACGTGACGGAGCTTGGAGACCTCTTCATGCACCTTTCTGGAGTGGAGCCATCAGAGACCTAGACTCAGTGCTGACACCTTCATTTTGGGCTCTGCGGTCACAGCTTTCCAAGGCAGGTTGTTGTGGAAGCCTGTCACTGACAAGGTGGCGGTGTACCTGGATGTGAGTGGTAGCGAATCCCCTTGGTCTTTGCATGCTCCACTTTCACAGCCCTGGTGAAGGGAAGGACATAAGATAACCAAGTCCATGGAATCACTACGTTTAGAGTTGAGCTCTTAGTTGCTGTACCTCCAGCTACGTGGTCCAGCTGTTTTAATTGATTGCTTTTAAATGAAACCCAACCGCCATCTTTTTTGTGACTTTCTTCCTTAAGCAACAGTAAACTTGGAGCTGTTCATAAAGGAGATCAGTTTCTCTTAATCAAGGTGTCGCCAGCCCTGTAGAGTGCTCCTCTGCAGTGACTATCTCATCTCTAATGTAGTGTGCTATGAGCCTTGGAATTTATGCAGCTCTGTAGAGCACATGGTCACCATGGTCATGTTGGTGCTGCACCATAGCGTAGACCGCTATTGCTCTGAGGATGGTCAGGCTTGATTGGTTCCCTCCAGAGCCTCAAGTCAGCGGGGATGTGTAGTTGACAGTTAAAGAGTGGCTCCTGTTGTCCAAGGAGCCCTATCTGTAAAGGTCTCCAGGGAAACTCCACCATCTTCCCCTTGTACTGAGAGCATAAGACACTGGGGTGTCACACTCAAACTGCCCATTCTCTCCTGTAAAGTAGGCTCGACACTGTTTTTGTGATCCTGACCCAGTATTCACTTGTATCTGAGGGGACATGAGGCCAAAACAGCCTATAAATGTAGTGTGTATAATGCTGTAATTCAGAGCAAGTTTGTTCTAAGTCTGAATTTATTTTTGTAAAAAGCCCTGTAGATATCAAATATTTTATAAATGTGCTCACCTCTTATAGTGTGGATATGCTCCTTTGTGGATAAGCTCCTGTGTGCTTTTTGCTTGGTTGTTCATGTAAATGCAGAGAAGGCTCACACAGCACAGACCCTCAAACAGGTGTCCATGCTTTGAAATCAGTATTACTTTTGAAGAGTCGGTAGCCATTAAACCTAAATTTAATTTATTTTATTAAAATAACATAATTGAGGAACCATCAGATAACTGTATCTTGTCAGGCGCAATAAAAACAAAATTAAGACCCCAAATCATTAAGAAAACCTGTATTCCTGGCTTTCTTACAGACAAGGATGTGACTAGAGATAGGCTGGGCTGCAGCCCACCCCATAGGGGCAGCTCCTGGAAGACAGATTCAGCGTGTGGGAGGCTACCCGAAGGTGGAGCACCGCTCTTGGAAAGCCGTCCACACAGAACACCTTAGACACGATTCACAAAGTGAAGTTCTGTAGTACCAAAGCAGGCTCCCCCAGGTGGCCAGGACTCCATGTGCAAAACTGGCACTGGTACTGCACCACTGTCTGTGCCCTGCAGCAGATGGGCTCAGCAAGTCACGACTGCACGTCCCTGCAGCAGCCAGAGTGCAAGCCACTTTGACTTCTCTCCAAGGCCATTTTCTTGCCCTAAAAATACTCAGCTGACTTGTATACCTCTGGATCAGAGCAGGCTAGCATGGTGGACAGCTTCCTTTCCCAGGGCAGGAGGGGTAGAAAAGAAGGCAACATGAAGTTAAGGCCCTGTGAGTAGTCTAGGTCCTTAGCAGCAGCTTCTCTGAAAACATGCATTCTGCCCCCAAGGAAACAAAGTGGTGCCTGCTGACTCTTCTTCCCCTGGTGGCCTAAGGACAGCTACATCAGCTAGAAGACCGGTAGCCTCGGCGATGTGGTCAGCGTGCAAGCATTGATGTCCTCCGTGTGGGCCGCCCGATGCAGAGAGGGCTCAGAGGCGCTCCTGTTGATTTTCGGCAGAGAGTGCTGAAGCAGCTCAATGGAAGACAGGATCTGAAACAAGGCCCCAATGTGCTCTGGTTAGTTGGACTTGGTATCTCCCCAGCCATACCTTTCGGTCAAGTGTCCAAAGCACACAAGCTCTTAAGAGCTTGTGGAACACAGAAGGTCCTCTCCCCACCACATCTGCATCCTCAGAATACAATCATATTTGGACTACTGAGCTAACCTGGGGAAACAGAGGTCTCTCTTCTTTTACTTTCTTCACACAGTCAGCCACCAACCTCTTCATTGCCTTGGGGCAGTTCTTGTAGAGCCTGCTAAGATCTGGGGAAGCATATCCACGACCCACCATGAAGATGATCTAAAGAAGGAAACAGTTGAGCAAAGAAGTTTGAACACTGAAACTAACAGCCCCTCGCTGCTTTGTCAGGCCCTGTGCAGATCACCTGATCTCGGTTGTTGATGTGCGAGTAGGGAAGCTCCCCGGTCATCAGCTCATACAGCACAATGCCATAGGAGTAGACGTCTGACTGGAAGCTGAACGGGTTGTTATCCTGCATTCGGATTACCTCTGGAGCCTATGAGGACAAAGTATGTTAGTCCCTGGGTGATGGGCTCCAGAGACATTCAGGAGTCAACTAGTCAGGGGGAGTCCAGGCCTTAGCTCAGGGTAGCTCTTCCCCAAAGACTAAACCCCCGGGCTCTGGCCTCTGTTGCCTTAAGCTGATACCAAGGATCAACCAAATTCCCAAAACTGTGCATAAATGCTGTCAAGTATGCACCCAGCTCTGGGCCGGCACATGCATCGTACTCAGGAAGTTGTGTGGGGCCAGCTTCCTCACCATCCACAGTACAGAGCCAGTGGGCTGTTCCACCTGTTGAGAACCACTCCAGCGTGACTTCACTGTTGCCAAACCAAAATCTCCAATTTTCACCGTGAGGCCTTCATGGAGAAATATATCTCAATGCTTGTTAAGGAGACTGACAGTTTAGCATTCATTCTACCTCCTTCACCTCGCTACTAAATCAAATTCTGAAATTACTTATCTTCCAGAAGGCAGGACCCCAGACTGCTTACCTGCCTATATGTGGCACTCACCACCAAATGTTTCCTTTAAAAACCTGCTGGAACTGGTCTACTTGTGACTTCCATCAGCTCACTTCTGGGTAATGGTAATTTTGGTCTAACTTTGTGACCTACTGGTCCATGGGAGTTCAAACCTTACATCTGTGCTAATATCTTAAAACAAAAATCTTACATCAGGAAAGTGTAACAAAGTGGTCATGGCCACTAATCCAGCACAGACATGCAGCACAGCTGAGCTTAACACTGCCACACCATGTACTGTCTCAGCATAAAAGGTGCACAGTTGGTATGAGGAGAAAGGAATACGGTTTATAACAGTGGACTCTAGGCTGACTCCTATACATTCAAGGACAACATGTAGCAATTTCAAATCTTGAACAGTGGAGGGGACCCACAAGAAACATGGCCCTTTTGCGGACGTCAGGAGATTAGTGGAGTTTTGGCTAAAGTAGTCACAATAGTTCCAGTCCCAGAATGTATAATGAGGGCAGATCTACTATCCCAACTGCCAGAGTTCCCTGACTGCTGTGAGGGCTGTTATGGTTGGAAAGACTACACAGAAGCTTTCAGAGTTGGCCTTTGCCAGGGAAAATAGCCAAAAAACAATGTCACATCCCTGGAATTTTATGGAGTTAATATACAAGGTGTGGTGTCTTTATTTCAGTTAACACACTTCTTGGTACATGATGTGCAGCTATTGATCTAGCATTTTCTTGGTACCTGTCCAAGGACCACCAGAAACAATTTGCTTTCAGTTGGCAAGACCAACAATACACCTTTATAGTTTTACCACAAGCCACAAGGATGTTTTAGCTCTCCTGCCCTGTGTCATAACTTAATTTGAAAGGATCTTGGTATCTGTGTCTTCCACCAAATACCACATTGATCTACTGTATGAATGGCCGAGCAGGAGGCAGCAACCACTTTGGATTTGCTGGTAACACATCCTAGCAGTGCATCAGAGGGTGGGAAATAAATCCAAAATCTTGAAAATCTGGCTTGTAGTTACTTTCTCGTCTTTATGTACAGCAGTATCTCAAGCTGACTTTATATAATTCACTGAGTTTAAGTTTTGTATCTCAACTCTAAAAGGAATTGTTTACAGATCACTGTTGGGGAAAAAAGACTTTAAGGAAGTCTTGTGGACACAGTCACTGGAGGCTGCAATAGGCACATGTGTTTTCCTTTAAGAAGCTCTCCCCTGGTACTGTGAACCATATGTGAGAAAAGGGATCCTTTGAGTCCCTAAGCTGAGAACTTGATACCAAAGGATACTGTTGGATTTCATGTCTCTGTGAATGATGTTCTTTGCATGCAAATAGCTGTGAGGGAGAAAAATCAGTCAGTTAACCATTAGGCACCCAGGAGCCTGTCTTCCCAGCCCAAGCCTGTCACCTGTAGAAAGGGTACAGTATAAATGCACTGACAGTTTCACTCAAAAGTGGCTATGATTGCCTCACTGCCCATCAGCTAACTGGGCAGCAGTTCGCCCTACATAACTGCAACTTGGATAGGGTTTGCAAACAAAAAAAATATGGAAGATGCCATATTTTTACCACACATTTCATCCAAAGACAGCCCAGCAGTGAGAAAGCTGACTGTCGGGAGCTGTAGGTGGCTATTATAAACTGGGTATTTTGCTGTGTGGCGAGAATTTTATTTACTTATTATATGTACAATGTTCTGTGTGTATGCCTGCAGGCCAGAAGAGGGCACCAGATCTCATTACAGATGGCTGTGAGCACTATGTGGTTGCTGGGAATTGAACTCAGGGACCTTTGGAAGAGCAGGCAATGCTCTTAACCACTGAGCCATCTCTCCAGCCCATGGTGAGAATTTAATAGGATGGCTGCACTATGACTGAGTGATACAGGGCTCTCGCAGAAGACCCAGTTTCAGTTTCAATTCCCAGCACCCACATCAGGCAGCTCATGAATGACTCCAGCTCCAGGACCACCCAACTCCTGAGTACTGGCACTTGTGCATACATCTACACACAGACCCACACAAATATACACAATTTTTTAATTGACAAAAGTACTGGTGAGCAGAGGGCGTTCCTGTTGCCTGGGCTCAAGGTCCTACGGACAGTGGCTAGGCCTGGCTGATGAGGAATGGGAGCTTCAGAGTTTCCATGCATCATCCAGTGTCAAAGAGCCCACCCAGGTGCCACTCAGTCCAGCTCCCACAAGGACTCACCAAACTGTCTACTTACTCCATTCCCTGAGCTGTCTGTCGGGCAATGTCAATTAGCTGGAACATCTGGAATTTGGTCTCCTGGACATGCAGATGTTTATAGAGACTGCTGCCTTCACACCACTGGGTCACAATGGCCAGGTTGTCCTTTGTCATGTACCCCATGAACAGCAGGATATTAACATGCCGTGTTTTGCTGGGGGAAGCAGGGAAAGCACAACTATGAGAGCACTGCCTGCAGTCAGCTGAAGCCCACCCTTCATTCACCTCCATGCTGGCCTTGCCTACAGAGGATGCTCTCTGCACAGGACCCCTTAATCTGTGGAATCCACCCCTGTCCAGCTCATCCCTACAAACCTAAGAGTGATTCAGTAACTAGGGCTTGGGCTCCAGAGCATAGCAGACTATCTATAAAAAGATGCCTGGAAAAACAATTCCCCTACCACAAGCCAAACCCCACATAGCTGGACTGTTGAGTATTGATTACAGAGATAAGGTGTGTCCATGCATAGGGCTCTTCTGGCTTCCAGCACATAATGCTGGGAGGAAATAGCGTTCCCTCCTCCTTAAAGGAGCATCCCTCAGAACCCACAGAAACAGCCCGGCCCTACCCAACCCTGCTGCTTCTAGGGGTGGGCTCACCGCAAGACAGCCACCTCGTTCCTGAAGGCCTGGAGCTGCTCTGGGGTTGGGTCAACCACCTTTAGGATCTTTACTGCAACATCTCCTGCAAATTAATTTGTAGTTAGTTATGCTCAGTAAATAGACTGTATTTTTCAAATACATTAGGACCCAGGACTAGACTAGGGCCAGCCCCTAGTGAGCCCCTTTCTACCTCACTGAGATGACATGAGAGTATAACCACAGCTGAATTTTTATCTAAGTGCTGGGGATTGAAATTGGATCCTCATGCTTTGATGGCAAGCTCTTTTTACCAACTGAGTTACCTCCCAGCCTTTCAAAAAAAAAAAAATCCCTAATTCTAAGGAATATAGGGAAGCACTTTTCAAGGAACAAGTGTGTCTGCAGGTAGAACAAATCTGCCAGCTAATCATGGCTATTCATCCCCACACTGGGCCACAAAGGCCTTCAAGGAGCCTGTATCCACATGATGCTGGGAGCACCAAGGTAGGGCCATATGGAATAACTACAACCTTAAGCTTATGAGGATGAAATCAATGCCAGGGCTATGAGTGGCACACCAAGTACAAACTGACGAGGAAGCAGGCCCTTGAGCAAGCTCAGAGAGGGTCCTTTACCAGTAGAAGCAATGGGAATACTGAACCCTTGCTGTGTCACAGCCTGCATACACACCTGACTGTTAAAACTCATTCTCAGGGGAAGTAGAGTAGAGGTCAGTAAGTTAGTCTCGTGTCCAGGGCCAAATTAAAAAAAAAAAGTGGAAGAAAAATATACTGGAGCCAAGAAGGGCAGGGAACTGGGTGGGTCCATACTACTGTCTCACTTGAATAATGATAACCACCAAGGCAGCAATCCAGACAACCTCCCTACAGTTTCAGAAACACCCAGAAGACAACATACTTTCAGGGATAGTTGGAAATCACATTCAAATATGTTTTATATATTAACAAGAATAATAAAAATTTCTTGAAACCCTCTAAGGACTTTAGAGGCAGCATTTCTGTGTAGTCCCAGCTATCCTAGAACTCACTCTGTAGACCAGACTGGCCTTGAACACAGAAATTCACCTGCCTCTTCCTCTTAAGTGCTGGAATTAAAGGAAGTGTACCACCACCTCCTAATTAGGATCTGGGTTTTTTGTTGTTGTTGTTGTTTTGACTTTTCAATATAGGGTTTCCCTGGAACTAGCTCCTGTAGACCAGGCTGGCCTCGAACTCACAGAGATCCACCTGCCTCTGCCTCTTGTGTGCTGGTATTAAAGGTGTGTGCCATCACCACCCAGCTCTAATTTTTATAAATCTGTTCACTCTGAAAACTGAGGTAGGTGGCCAGCCTAAGCCACATACCAAGATTTTGTCTCAAAAAAGTCAAATTAACCAAGGCACCAACAATCAAAGTCGCTGAGTCAGCTGAGAGCACCCTGGTGATGGGTAGGCACTCAACCTGAGGAATGTGGTCTTGAGGCAGTCTGTTCTAGACAGGTTCCCATGAGGCTCCAGTCTGACTTCTTGTGAGTTACAGCTTTATCATCTATAGCTGACCTGGTAACTGGCATTGCCCAGCACCAAAGACAGACTTGATGTAGGAAGTCCTTCTATATATATATGTATGTTGCTTTTATTGGTTGATGAATAAAGCTTTTTGGACCAATGGCTTAGCAGAGTAAAGCCAGCTGGGAAATCAGAACAGAAAGATAAAGAGAAGGAAGGCAGAGTCAGACAACCATCCATGTAGCTGCCCGAAGGAGGACACCAGACCAGAACCTTAGCGATAGGCCACAACCTCGTGGTGATACACAGATTAATAAAAATGGGTTAATTTAAGATATAAGAGCTAGCTAAAATTACGCCAGAGCCATCAGCCAAACAGTATTGTAATTAATAAGAGTTTTAGTGTGATTATTTGGGTTTTGGCAGCCTGGAAATGAACCTGCAGTCTCTGACTACACGGCTGCTGGATAAGATGCAGCTCATCTGAGTAGAGAAGGTGCAGTGCTGAAGTCACCTGTCCAGCAAGCACACAGACCCTAAGCCACGTGTACC
>LOEQ01000275.1:525866-539166 GCA_001685075.1 Bramus lutescens
CCAGCATTCTGTTCTGTCTACTCCACCCACCTAACAGCTGGCCTATCAAAGGGCTAAGGCAGTTTCTTTATTAACCAATGGAAGTAACACATAGACAGATGACCCTCCTACATCACTGAAACGAAACTTCTAGAGAAAACCCAGAAGAGTCTTAGGTATTGTGGTAGTTTGAGTAGATACGACCCCCATGGACTCATGTGTTTGAATGCTTGGCCCATAGGGAGTGGCACTATTAGGAGGTGTGGCCTTGTTGGAGTAGGTGTGACTTTGTTGGAGGAAGTGTGTTGGCATGAGGGCGGGCTTTCAGGTCTTATATGCTCAAACTACACCCAGTGTGGCAGTCTCTTTCTGCAGCTCTGCTGCCTGCAGATCAAGATGAAGAACTCTCAGCTCCTTCTCCAGCACAATGTCTGCCTGCATGCCACCATGTTTCCTGCCATGATGATAATGGACTAAAACCTCTGAAACTTAAGCCAGCCCCAATTAAATGCTTTACTTTATAAGAGCTGGTGTGGTCACAGTGTTTCTTCACAGTAATAGAAACCCTAAGACAACATCCCACCATCCCGAAGTGCCAGCTACTTGGAGGTCGCCCCACAGACAACTGACAGCTGCAGAGCACAGTTGGCCCTGGTCAACCTACACAGCTCCGAGAAAAAATAAAATGAAAGCATTTATTGTTGTTATTCTAACTCTTTGAAGTAGGGTCTCCTGTAACCCAGGCTGGCTTTGAACTCCTGATCCTCCAGCCTCCGTATCTATCCTAAGTGCTGGAATTATAGGCACACATCAAACACCAGCAAGTTCCAATGCTGCTTTTTTGATTGTTGTTTCACGTTTTGTTTGTGCATAGATGTTTGTGGGGGAAGGGCAGTGTGCCACTGAATGCCTGTGGAGTTTAGATGACAACTAATGGGACCTGGCTGGCTCTCTCTTTCTTGCGGGAGTTGGTTTTTTTTCTACACTGTGGGTTCCTGGATTAAATTCAGGTCATCAGACTTGGTAGCAAACTTCCTTAACCTCTAATTCATCTTCTGGCACAAATTATGGGTTTTTGTTTGGTTTGGCTGGTTGGTTTTTTGTTTTTATTTTATTATATTTTTTTGAAGACACAGTTTCTCTGTATAACCCTGGCTGTCCTTGAACTCACTCCGTAAACCAGGCTGGCCTAGAACTCACAGAGCTCTGCCTCCCAAGTGCTGGGATTAAAGGCCTGTACCGTTATGCCCAACAATGCTGGTAATTCTTTTATTAAACTTTTTTTTAAGATTTATTTTTAATGGGGTTGGAGAGATGACTCAATGGTTAAGAGCACTGGCTGTTCTTCCAGAGGAAAGTTCGATTCCCAGCACCTACGTGGCAGCTCATATCTGTCTGTAACTCCAGTTCCAGGGCATCTAACACCCTCACACAGACTATACATGCAGGCAAAACACCAATGCACATAAAATTTTTTTTAAAAAATTACTTTTATTTTATGTGTATGGGTTTTCCTGTGTGTATGCCTGTGCACCATATGCTTGCATGGTGCCCATGCAAGTCAGAAGAGGACACTGCATTCCCTGGAACTGGAGTCACATATGGTTGTGAACCACTGTGTGGGTGATAGGAACTGAACCTGGGTCCTCCGTAAGACCAGTCAAGTGCCGTTAACCACTGATCCGTCTCTCCAGCCCCAATTCTGGCAACTTTAAGCCATTAAGGTGTGTAATATGTTTGTTATGCAGCAATAAATAATTACAACACCATTGGTCAAATTTATGCAGAGCCCTTAGAACAAAGAGACCCACTAAAAGTGCCCTGCAGTCAGCTTGAGGCCAGTGTGGGCCAGAGAGGGAAACTGTACCTCAAATATGAAGCAAGACCATAACTTCAGCTAAGGGCGAAGGTGAGCTTCTCAGGCTGAGATAAAGAGAGTCAAGGACTTATGGCTGAGGATTCCCAGCGTCTAACCAACAGTTCTGCGAAGCAGACAGAGAGGGATGACGGAGAGGTGGGGCTCACCTGACAGTGCAAGGCAGGAAAACCAAGACAGAAGTTCCAGGAAATATGAGCAATCAAATCTTTTCCCAAAGCTCAGAAGTCCAGTCGCAGGGGGATTGGGGGCATTAATCAAGGTGTGTGGTCTCTGAGAATCCATTTCAGTTTTCCTTCCTTCCTTCTTTTTTTTAAGATTTTTTAAAATAAATCTGTGTGTGTGTGTGAGAGAGAGAGAGACAGAGACAGACAGACAGACAGACAGACAGACAGACAGAGAGGCAGAGAGAGAGACAGACAGACAGACAATACTACCCGTATGCAGGTGCCGCAGGAGTCCAGAAGGGGCGTCACATTCCTGAAGGTAGAGTTATAGGCAGTTGTGAGCTGCCTATTGTAGATGTGAGGAACTGACCCCTGGTCACCTGTAAGCACTTAACCACTGAACCATCTTTCCAGGCTCTTCTAAATTTTTTTAACTATATTTTAAATGTAAGGGTTTTTTTGTTTTGTTTTTCGGGAGGGGGGTTAGTTTTTTTGTTTTTTGCTTTGTTTTGTTTTAAAGTTAGCTTGGGTGGTACATGCCTTTAACCCCAGTACTTTGGAGGAAGAGACAGGCAGATCTCTATGAATTTGAGGCCAGGTTGGTCTACATAGCAAGTTCCAGGCCAACCAGAGCTAAAGGGTGAGAGACTCTGACTCTAACAAAGAAACAAACAACTAAATAACAAATAATAGATGTATTTTAAAAAGATTTATTTATTTATTATGTATACAGTGTACTGCCTGCATGTCAGAAGAGGGCATAATATCTTGTTTAGATGGTTGTGAGCCATCTACATGTGGTTGCTGGGAATTTAACTCAGGACCTCTGGAAGAACAGTCAGTGCTCTTAACCTCTGAGCCATTTATCCAGCCTCCAACAAATGCAATTTTTAAAGAGAGATTTATTTATTTTTATTTTCTGTATATGAGTGTTTTGTCTACATGTATGGATGTGCACTATGTGTGTGCCTGTTGCCAACAAAGACCAGAAGTGGATACCAGATCCCATGAAATTTGTTTCAGATGATTGGCAAGTCACCATGTGGGTGCTGGGTATCAAAGACAGGTCCTCTGCAAGTGCAGTCAGTGCTATTCACCACTGAGTCATCTCTCAAGCCCTTATTTATTTTTTTTTTGTGTGTGTGTGTTTATGTATGCACTTTTATATAGTGCCCACTGAGGACAGAAGAGAGTATCACATCTCCTGGAGATGCAGTTGCAGGTAGTTATGAGCCACCCAGTATGGGAACCAAACTCAGGTCCTCAAGACCTGATGGGGACTGCAAGAGTGCCAGGGCTGTTTCCAAAGAGAGAGTCTGAAAACATCAGCATCATTACTCACTCCAGAAGTAGAAGTTAATGCTACCACCAGGCTGGCTATGCAAGGCTGTGGATTCAATCCCCAGCACTAAATTTAAAAATGATACAAAAACAAACAAAACTACCCATATTGCCACGATGTTTCATTTGACACCCACAGCACAGCTATAAAGGAAAAAGAACAATCTCGGCACTTCCTAAGGTTGCTGAGCAAGTGGGACTCTCTTCCATTGTAGTATGAGGGTAGCACGGTACCACTCTCTAGGGAACAGTCTGACATCCATCAGTCTGGTTGAAGATGTTTACTGGGTTTGTCAGGTTCCCTGAGAAGCAGACTCCAAACAGGAGGTTGAAATGTCTTAGCTACTTTTCTGCTTTGATAAAACAACATGACCAAAGCCAGCTTATAGAAGGAAAAGTTTACTTAGCTTATAGTTACAGAGGGATGAGTCCATTGTGGCAGGGAGATAGACAGACAGCAGCAGACGTAGTGACTGGAGCAGCAAGCTGGAAGATCACATCTTGAACCACAAACTGAAGCAGAGAGAGTGAACTGGGAATGGCAACAGACTTTGAAAGCCCATCCCCAAATGACAACTTTCCTTCACCAAGGTCATGCCTCCTAAACCTGCCCAAACAGCACCACCAGTCGGGGTTCTGTGAGTAACCACTGAGTTTCTCTCCAGCCCCATGGGATTATCTCTTAAATGATTATTTATTATTACTACATGTGTATATAATGTGTGTGGCACCAGTGTGTCATAGCACACATGTATAAGACAGTAGAGTCAGCCTTCTCCTTTCCCCAATGGACTCTGGGGATCATACTGGCCAGTGCTTTTTATACATTGGCCTTTGTGTTTGCTGGTCTTGGCCTCTCCATCCTCCCAACTCAACTCCCTGCAGGCCTGAGCCACGGTGCCTAGACAGAGCAGAGTCTTAGGAGAACATAAGCCCAGGCAATCAAAGGCGTAGGGTCTGATGGCCACTCCAGGTGGCCCCAAGATAGCACACCCCTTCAACATGTCATCATGGCCTCTAGAAAAAGACACACTCAGTGGGAAGTGGAAAATGATGGGTACAGATTGGCAGGTAGCCTTCCTCAGCTCTCTGTTGGTCATGTCATTTGAACAGAAAATAGAGTTCTCAAGGGATTTCTAAGCTGGAAAAGACAAAAAATAAAAACTCCCAGAGATGAACAGAAAAGGAGTCTGGGTCTCCTTGTTCTTGCCGCAGTTGCCACTGTGTCCAGGGAGACCTGAAGTGGCTCTGCAGGGAAGGTGAGGAAGGCGTAGAAACCTTTGGCTGAGCTGGCCTGGACATCTTCCAGGCACTGATAGGGAACGCCTTGAGGCAGGCAGGGGTGCCTTGGGAAGCAAGGATGCTCGGAAAGCACTGAGCACAGCTGCTGAACTGATTACACGCACTGAAGAAAGAAGGGGCAGGACCAGGGAGAGAACCACACTGCCCACCCTTCCTCCACCCTTTCTGTATCTGTGGGGTAGAGGGAGATGACTGACTCCCAGATGGGCTGGGGGAAATGCCTTAAAAAGAAAAGAAAAGAAAAGAAAAGAAAAGAAAAGAAGGTAAGCAAAAGTGCCCACAGGCTCTTGAGTCGCTTAGATACAGGCTACAGTTCTAGAGTCCTCTAGGCCAGCGGCTCCTGGGACAAGTCCATGAGTCATCTGCAAACCATTGGACCACCTCAGCTGCCTGAGGTATGCTATGATTATGATATTATCTGAGATCAAATCTTTAGATTGTCTCCTAATTTGGTTCTCTGTTTCTGTGATAAAGAGCATGACCAAAAGCAATTGGGAGTGGTAAAGATTCCATTTAGCCCTACAAATTCCAATCACAGTCCATCCCTGAGGGAAAAGTCAGGGCAGGAACCCAAGTAGGAGCTGAGGCAGGAACCATGGAGGAGGAAACATGCTTGCTGATCTGTTCTCCATGGCTTACTCAGGCTGCTTTCATGCACAACCCAGGACCACCTGCCCTGGACTAGCACTGCCTACAGAGGGCTGGGCCTCCCATATCAATTATTAATAAAGAAGATGCCCTACAGACATGCCACGGGTCAGTCTGATAGAGGCAGATTCTCAGTTGAGGTCCCTCTTCCCAGGTGACTCTGTTTTGTGACGTGTTGATATAAAGCAGCACAGATTGGCTGAGGCCCTGTAGCCTGGAAAGATAAACCCAATCTCAAATAGATGTTAGTCCTGTCTAGATGACTTACTTCTCCTTCTGGGTTAAAAAGATGTCTTGTCATTACTTTGTCACCAAGTGCTGTGGCCTTCCTTGAAGGGTGGTAGCCATACTGAGGGATCCTTCTCTATGTCTGTCAATGGAAAATCAGACATTTCCAGGGGCAGAACCTAGACCGTGGCTAGTGAACTCAGAACCACTAACCCTGCCATGCAGTTCCTTTGTTCATGAGCCCAGTGACAGAGGACAACTTGAGCACAGCCTGACTCATTAAATCAGCTTGCTTAGGTGGTGCCAACCAATGACAGATGTTTCCTGGTGACACAGACGTGGGATGCCAGCATTTTCACACTTTGTCTTAGTCTATGGTCTATTGCTATGTCAGAATACCATGGACTGAGTAATTTATTAAGGAGTTCTGCTCAAAGTGACAGAGGCTGGGAAGCCCAAGGGCATGATGCTGGCATCCAGCTACAGCCTTACAACTGAGCAGAAGGAGGGAGGGCCAAGGAGAGAGTGGGGCCTGAGCTGGGCTATTTACAACAACCTTCTCTGGAAATAACCAAGCCCTCAGTCAACAACATTAATCCACTTATGAGATTCCATCCCCACAATTCAATCACATTCTACCAGGAGCCACCTCCCTGAGCTTGGGGGGCATACTCAAACTAGAACAAACCCACTCTAGGTCTGCACACACCCCTTTTTCCAAACCTCCTCACCTCTGATCCTATTATATTTCTCCTTTGTTTTTGGTTTTGATTTTGGTTTTAATTTTTCAAGATAGGGTTTCTCTTTGTAGCTTTGGAGCCTGTCCTGACACTCACTCTGTAGACCAGATTGACTTTGAACTCATAGACATTCTCCTGCCTCTGCCTCCCAAGTGCTAGGATTAAAGGGGTGTACCACCACTACCTGGCTTTTGGGGGGTGCAGTAATAACTCTTAACTGCTGAGCCAGCTTCCCAGAATTGAGAAGTTTCTCTACTGGCAATGGTTTGTGCTGCAGACTGAATAGCCTTGCTCAGAGTCCTAGGGGTCTAGATAGTGTCCTTCACACCACAGATCCCACTGTGACAAAATATTTGACAAAATCAATTTAGGAGAAGAAAGATTTATCTCAGCTCACCATTTCAGAGGATTCCAGTCCATCACAACAGGGAAGGGAATAAAGATCAGTTCAGCTGTGGTGTCAGGAGCCTGTGCCTAAGGCTACTCACATCACAGTGGACCAGGAGACAAAGAGCCATGCCAGAACCAGAGGGGATGCTATAACCTTCAAAGGCAAGACCTACCCAGACTGAGCTTCTTCTGTCAGTGAGGTCCCACACCCTACAGGCTCCACAACCTCCCAAAGTAGTGTCATCACCTCAGAAACCAATGGGTGCTGTGAGGGGCAACCCAGGCTCATTGCTCCACTCTCATAATTCAGGGTCATCCAGATCTGACGGACTGAGGGGAGAGCTGCTCATATCAAAGCCTGCAGAGCTCGTTTGCTCTGGGGCCTCCTCAAAGCTTTATTGCTGAATTGTTTGGAGCACTGGAATAAGGAAAAAAAGTGCACATGTTCCATACAGACCCAGGCTAGCCTTGAACTCACAACAGTCCTGCTTCAGATTCCTGAGTGCTGTAGGCATGAGCTGCCACATGTGACTAAAGACAAACACTACTTTTCCAGTGTTTCCCTCTGCAGGTCATTGAATTCAAGAACGTGGAGCTCACAGATGTGAAAGGCTGGCTGCATTCCTTAGAACGATGTGCGCTGATGCTGACTAGACCCGGAAGAGGTTCAGGGATACTGTGCTTCCTTCCAAGGGAGGCAAAGGAATAGTCACTGACCCTTTACTTCAGAGAGAACACCCTGTCTTCTCCACATTCACACTCATCTGTTGTGCCCTTTAATTTAACTATTTATTCACATCTTTTGAGACAGGATCCTTCTTTGTAGACCTGGCTGTCTTGGTATTCTATGTAGACTGGACTGGCCTTGAACTTACAAGAATCCGTCTACTTCTTTCTTCTGAATACTGGGATTAAAGGGATTAAGTACACTTGGATTGTACTTAAAATATTTTTATTTTTATGACTAAGTGTTTGCCTGTTTGTGTGTGTGTATGTATGTGCATGTGTGAAGCACCTGTAGAGGCCGGAAGAAGGCATCAGACCCCCCTGGAACTGGAGTTAAACATGGCTGGGAGCTACCATGTGGGTGCTGGGAATTGAACTTGGTCCTCTGGAAGAACAGCCAGTGCTCTTAACTTCTGGACAATCTCTCTAACGTCCCTCTGCCTAATTTCTTAAAAACAGTAAATAAGGACTGTAGAGGAGGCACATCAGTTAAGAGTACATATAGCTCTTCGAGAAGACCCAGTCTGTTTCTCAGCACTCACTTTGTGAGCAAGCTTGAAACCCCTATAGTCCATCTGCAGGGGATCTGACACTGTCTTTTGTCCTCCATGGACACCCTGCCACACACAGACAAATGATATGGGACAATGGTCTTGTACTCTGTAAAGATTTGTCACCTGTACTAGTTTAATAAAATGATGATTGGCTAGTAGCCAGACAGGAAGTATAGGTGGGGTGACCAGAACAGGAGAATTCTGGGAAGAGGAAAGGCTCAGTCTGCAGTTGTCACCCAGACACAGAGGACTCAAGATGAGAATGCCTCACTGATAAAAGGTACCAAGCCATGTGGCTAACACAGACAAGAATTATGGGTTAATGTAAGGCATAAGAGTTAATAAGAAGCCTGAGCTAACAGGCTAATCAGTTTATAATTAATGTAGTATGTTTCTTTGGGACTGAACAGCTGTGGGACCAGGCAGGACAGAAATCTCTGTCAACAGACAAACACACGAAGATACAAATGAATAAATATTCCTTAAAAGTGAGAAATCAAACTCAATGTAGAAAGTATTAACTTTTACTCCTGAAGTATTTGGACAGGCTTTCTCTCCCAGGTATGGCCGTACATTTCATCATTTTATCTGATTCCAGGATTGTAATGGAAAGGAGAAAAAAAGGTAGGGGGAGCTCAAGAAAGGAGAGGGGGAAGTTGTACCCAAAATTAGATACCCCCTCCCTCAAGAACCAGAGCATTCTGAGGATATTGGAGGCTCTTCCCCCAACCCCAGACAGGATCTCCCTGTGTATACACAGCCCAGGCAATCTTAGAACTCACTATGTAGCCCTGGCTGGACTTGAACTCTAAAACCTCCTGACTTGGCCTTTCCAGATGTAATACTCTGCTGGTATTACAGGTGAGCATCACCACCTTCAGCTCAGAGATACACAAATGTACCAATGAGGGAGCAGTCTCGGGCAGCGTTCTCAGACAAATCAACTCCTGGGTTTCAGTTTGCTCATCTGTACAATGGGCAGAATAATAGCACCTACCCCCCCAAATCTTGCTCAACTTTGGATCCCCAGAGTACTTAACGCAAAGTACCCTTTGACAAGTACAGACTGCGTTAATTAATTAATGGCTTTTGAGTATTAAATGACATGACACACTCAGCTCACAGTGCACGGCAATCATTATATTCTAGGGCCTGGAAAAATAAATTGCCATATTTCACACCCCTGCATGGTCTCATTTATATACTTATAAACCCAGCCTGGCCTAGAAGTCACTATGTAGCCCAGGCTGGCCTCAGATTGGAAGTAACCCTCCTACTCCCCAGCCTCCCTCATGCTGGGCTCACGGCATGTGCCACCACACCCAGCACATGCCTGTCTTCTGACTCAACAACTCCTCTTGTAGAATTGGAAACAATACTAATAATTTAGGTAATTAAGGGAATAAATGAGCAATTATGATAATCTTACTTCGGTAATTGGTAATTAAGGACACAACAACAATTTAGATGTAAGGGCACCACTGGAAAGACGGGCACCTATCCTTTGAGGGGAAAGGAGCCTATGTGTGCAGCACACTGAAAGTCACAAATGTGCATGGGGGTAGGGTGTCTTATGTGGCCCAGGCTGGCTCCAGTCATATGTAGATGAGGATGACCCTAAACTTCTGATCCTCTGGCCTCCACCTCCTGAATGATGGGATTACAGGTGTGCACCATAACAACCTGCTCTATTCAGTGCTTCCCGAATGCACAAAAGACACCGGCCTACATCCTCAGCCCACAGAGACTCTATGGATGACACACTAAGGTAATGGTCCTCAAAGTCAGTCCAGGGAATAGCAGTAAACGTGCTCATGAATGCGTAGCTCTGCGTGGTGGCCAGAAGCCAATGTCAAGTATCTTCCTTGATCACTCCAAAGAAGAAGGTCTCTCACTGAGTTGGAGCTCATTGATTCATCTAGGCTGGGTAGCCGGTGAACATCTTTCTGTCCAGCATCCTCAGTGCTGAGATAGCAGTGGTCAGAATCACACCTGGCCTTACATGAGCACTGGGGATGCAGGTGCTGCCTTTGAATTTGCAGAGTAAGCACATTACTGACTGAGCCATCTCCGCATCGCCCTTAATTTGTTTGTGTTTATGACAGAGGGCCTCACTATTTAGCCCAGGCTGGAACGGCAGGCAGTATGCAGCTCAGACTGGCCTCAAGTTTGCAGAACTCCTCCTATCTCAGCCTCTCCAGTGGATGGATAATAGACATAAGAGCAGGAAAATTATTCTCTGACCTCTATAGCAAGTGCACACACACATGCACACATACAAATACATAAATATACACATAAATAAACAAATAAATGTTAAAGGCTTTCTTTTTCTTTTAATAAGGTGATTGTGAGGACCACAAGCCCTAAGGTGTTTCTAGAGTATTTCCTTATCAAAGGGTGTGTGGATTTTTTTTTCCCTCAAGATGGGGTTTCTCTGTGTAGCCCTGGCTGTACTGGAACTCACTCTATAGACCAGGCTGGTCGTGAACAAACTGACAGAGATTCGCCTGCCTCTGCCTTCCAAGTGCTGGCGTTAAAGGTGTGTGCCATCACCACACAGTGAGTCCCAACATAGAAAACTACTTTCCCTAACTGGACTGGTACGGAGGCACAAGGAATAACCAGACACAGCTTTACGGAAGGGCATTTTAGGCTTCACTTTCTCCTGAAGATCTACCCGTGTTTATCATCATGGTGTGACATGGCAGCATGCAGGCAGACACGGTGATGGAGAAGGAACTAAGGGTTCAACATCTGGATCTTCAGGCAGCAGGAAGACAATGCCACACTGGATGTGGCTTGAGCATCTGAGACCTCAAAGCTGGGCCCCCATGGTAACACTTCCTCCAACAAGGCCACCTCTTAATAGCGCCACTCCTATGGCGGTCATTTTTATTTAAACCACCACATCCTCCAACCTCCACATATGCACCAGGGCATGGGCACCTATTGTCACAATAAAGAATACATGTAAATACAGGCCAGGCGGTAGTGGCGCACGCCTTTAATCCCAGGAATCCGGAGGCTGAAGCAGACAGATCTCTGTGACTTTGAGGCCAGCCTGTTCTACAGAGCTAGTTCCAGGATAGCTAGGGTAAGAGCAGCCAGTGCTCTTAACCGCTGAGCCATCTCTACAGCCTTTTTTTTTTTAAGGCAGGCAGATCTCTGAGTTCAAGGCCAGCCTGATCTACAGAGTGAGTTCCAGGTTAGTCATGGCTATATAGAGAAACCCTGTCTCAAAAAAAAACAAAATGAAAAAGAAACTTTTTAAAATGTGTATGGATATTTTACCTGAACCACGTACATGTTTGGTGCCCACAGAGGACAGAAGAGGATGTCACATCCCTGGGAGAGGAGAGTTATGGGTGTTTGTGACATGGTGCTGGAAACTGAACCTGGAGCTTTATGAATGCTAGGCAAACCGTTTGCCTGCTGAACTACATCCTCATCCCCAAAGATAACTTAAAAACATTTTCATTTTATTTTAAAAGTTGATTTTTATTTTTCTCTCTGTATGTATGGCATGTGTGTGCAGGTACCCACAGAGGCCGGAAGAGGGTGTTGGAACTCCAGGGCTGGAGTTATAGGTATTTGTGAGCTGTCCAGTGTGGCTGCTGGGAACTGACCTTAGGATCTGCAGGAATAGTTACACACTCTTAAGTCTCGCCAAGATCTCTCTCTTCCTATGAGGTCATTCCTTAACGGAGGCATTAGTGTTACCTGATGAACTGTTTCCCCTACTGCCATTTCTCCTCGTTGTTAGGGGAAATCATAAATAATGCTGGCACCAATATTGTCATGTGTACCTCTTGCCAAATTTTAAATTCTGTCTGAAGTCAAGGATCCCAACAGTACGGCTGCTGGATCAGAGAGAAAGGATGTCTGGAGACACAATCTCCTGAAGTCCAGCTGACTTCAAATTTGATGCTGAGGGTAGCCTTGAACCTCTGACCCTCCTGTCTCTACCTACCAAGTGCTTGGGATCATCAGTACACATCACCACACTGTCTGCTGACTCTTGTTCTCTCACAGTGAGGCTCCTGACAGGACTGTTAGTCGCCAGTCACCTCCCTGAAGCAACAAGCTATGACTTCAAGCTGTTTTCTTCATTTGTTGGAGAAAATATTACATCTCTGATATTTTCATTTTCAATTATCTGGTTATTAGACACAACAAACAGCTTCATCCCTTTAAAGTAAAAATTTAAAATAATAGTGATGATGATAATGATAATAATGATTGGTTGGGTGGTGGTAGTACACCTTAAATTCCAGACAGAAGCAGGCAGATCTCTGTAAGTTCAAGGCCAACCTGGTCTACACTGTGTGTTCCAGGTCAGTCAGCGCTACAAAGTGAGACCTTGTCTCAAAAACTAAATTAAATTAAAAATAAATTTTAAAATGTGCTTTTCTCTCTCTCTCTCTCTCTTACAAATTTATTTTGGTTTTAGTTACATGTACACCAACATGTGTGGGGATAGAGAGGGCATATGAAGGACGTGCACTCAGTGCCCTCAGAGGCCTGAAAAGGGCGTCTGATCCCCGGAGCCGGAGTTACAGGCTACTGTGAACTGTACTGCGAGGGTGCTGGGAATCCAATCGCTGTCCTGGGCAAGAGCAGCAATCCCTTAACCTTGAGTGAGCCCAGAGTCTCAATTTATTTCTCCATTTGTTAGCCAGATTTCAGTTGCTTTGACAAATTCTGAGAGAATCAAATTAAAAAGAGGAAAGCTTAATTCTGGCTCCTGGTTTCAGACGTTTGGGTTTGTGGTGAGGCCAAACATCGAAGCTGGAGCCAGACAAAGCAACCTGCTAGTCTCACCAGGAGTGGTGAGCAGAGCCGGTGCAAAAGAGAGGCAGGAAATGGCTGGTGCTGAGTAGCAGACTCCTCAGGATCCAAACTTTCCCTCCAGGGTGGGGGGCCCTTGGGAGACTTCAGAGGTAAACAAAAGGCCACGTTCTGGGAAAACGGAAACTTACAAGATTCTGGAAGGCCCCTCCCCAGCTTTCCAGAAAGAATTAGGAATAGGCAGCTGTTGGAGAAGACTGAACAGCCCAGCTTCAGAGGGGAGATATCGCGGATATGTCAGCTGCCTGCTTGTTGTGCAGAGAGCTCCAGGGCTGCAGCTTTTGTGAGCCGCACCGTGTTGGGTTTTTGGTGACGCAGCTGTTTTTGAGTCACACCAGCTTCTGTTGAGTAACCCCTCACCCATACTCCTGTTAGTAAGTCCAATAAAAACTCATTAGTTAATCATGTTGGACCTTGGTATGGATGTTATTTGGATCTGTAACGGGGTTCCCTTTAAGGGAGAGTAGGGGTGTGTGTGTGTGTGTGTGTGTGTGTGTG
>LOEQ01000275.1:542191-561273 GCA_001685075.1 Bramus lutescens
ACCATCTGTAAAGAGGTCTGGTGCCCTCTTCTGGCCTGCAGGCATACACACAGATGAAATATTGCATACACAATAAATAAATAAATATTTTTTTAAAGTTCTTATTAATCTTTTGTTACTGCTCTTTGTGGATTTTTTGTTTATTTGACATTTTTGGTTTCGTTAACATGGGTGTGTGTGGTGGTGGTGGTGGTACCTGTGTGTACATATATGTATGTGTATGTATATGTGGTGCTACCTGTGCATACGTGTGTATGTGTGGTGGTACCTGTGTGTGCTGCATGTGGGGTGAGAGGCTGAGCGACTTCCTTTATTGTTTTCTTTTTTAATTTTTATTTTTATTTCATGTGCATGCATGTTTTTGCCTACACGTATGTCTGTATGAGGATGCTGGGTACCCAGGAACTGGAGTCACGGACAGCTATGAGCTGCCATGTGGGTGCTGGAATTGAACCCGGGTCCTCTGGAAGAGCAGCAAGTCTCTTAATCACTGAGCCATCTCCCCAGCCCCTCCTCTATTGCTTTCTATTGTTTTACATTTGCTTGTTTCAGACAGGGTCTCTCTCTATAGCTCTAACTGGCCTGGAACTCCCAGAGATCTGCCTGCCTCTGCCTCTGGAGTCCTTGATTCAAAGGTGTGTGCTCCCCACTTCATCCCCTCATTTTTTGAGACAGGTTCTATCACTGACCCTGTAGCTCCCTGATGTGGCTGACCTACCTGGACAGCATGCCCAGGCATCCCCCTGCCTCTGCCTCCCAGCACTGAAATCACAAGCCCACATGGCCATGTCAGCTTTATTAGTTTTAAAAAAATTGCTGGGTGCTGTGGAGTTTCTATTACTATAACAAAACACCATGTGTCTCAGGGTCCCTGTTGCTGTGAAGAGACACCAATGACAATGTCAACTCTGATAAAGGAAAACATTCCATTGAAGCTGATTTACAGACACGTTTGCAACAGTGTATCTCTGCCTTTACTAGATAATGTCAGAGAGTTTTCCAAAGTGCCCAGGATTTGTTATTCCCACTACTCCATTCAGTAACAGTTTGTATCACCAGACACTAATTGCCACCTGACTGGTTGATGGATAGGGTAGCCCATTGTCATTGTCATTTTGGTGATCTTTTTTACTTTATTTTATTTTCGAGACAGGGTTTCCAAGAAAGTCACACCAATTCCAACAATTCTAATAGTGCCCCTCCCTATAGGCCAAGCATTCAAACACCTGAGTCTATGAGGGCCATACCTATTCAAACCACCATACTGTTGATCAAAAAGCAAATTGAAGAGGAAAGGATTTATTTCAGTTTATACTTCCATATCACTGTTTGTAATTGAAGGAAGTCAGGACAGGAACTCAAACAGGGCAGAAATCTGGAGGCCATGGAGGGGTGCTGCTTACTGGCTTGTTTCCCATGGCTTGTTCAGTCTACTTTCTTATAGGACCCAGAACCACCAGCCCAGAGATGGCACCACCCACAATTGACTGGACCCTCCCCCATGGATCAATCAAGAACTTGCCAAGTGGTGGTGGTGTAAACCTTGGTGGAACACTGTGAGTTCAAGGCCAGCCTGGTCTACAGAGTGAATTCCAGGACAGCCAGGGTTAATGCAGAGAAACCCTGTCTCAAAAACAAACAAACAAATAAAATGCCCTACAGCCAGATCTCATGGAGGCATTTTCTCAATCGCTCAATTGTGGTTCACTCCCTTTCAGATAACTCTCTCTCACGTCAAGTTGACAACAACAGCCAACATACTGGGTGTGGTGGTGTGCACCTTTAATTGGAGCACACAAGGGGCGGAGGCAGGTGGATCTCTTGAGTTCAAGACCAGTTTGGTCTAAATAGTGAGTTCCAGGACAGCCAAGACTATATAACAGAGAGATCTGTCTTTAAAAAAATATATATATTGTTTTTTTTTTAATTTATGTGTATCTGTGTGTCTGTATGAGTTTATGTGCGCCACATGTGTGCAGATATCTGAGAAGGCCAGAGGGTATCCATTCCCTCAGAAGTGGAATTATAGGTGATCTTGAGCCACCCACCATATAGTTGCTAGGGACCAAACCCAGGCCCTCTGTAAGAACAGTAATCATTCTTAATTGCTGAGTCATCTCTCCAGCCCTGCCTTTTAATGCAGATTCTAGGACTGAATCCAAGGCCTTATGTATTAGACAAGCACTTCAGATATTGAAGCTTCTCTGCAGCCCCTGACTTGGGTTTTTTTTTAAGACTGGGCTTTCCTCTGCAAGTCTGGGATGGCTTGGAAGTTACTGCATAGCCCAGGCTGGCCTTGAACACACAGTGACTCTCTTGCCTCAGACTCAGGAGCCACCATTATCATTTCCTTTTCTGACAGTCTCAATACGCAGCCCAGGCTGGCCTTGAACACACAGTGACACTCTTGCCTCAGACTCTTGAGTTCTGGAATCATACTCAGGAGCTACCATGATCACTTCCTTTTCTGACAAAGTCTCACTATGCAGCCCAGGCTAGCCTTGAACTTGCAATATTCTCCTGCTGTGGCCTTCCCAGTAGCTGGGTAGTCTGTTCTGCAGAAGACATGCTGCCTTGGTTTGTGAGGTGTTGTCAGCCTTCAGTAAGCTGCAGCAGTAACGGCAATCTATCTCGTGTGACACTGGGAAATGGAACTCTCATGCATGCTAGGCAAATCTAAAGGGACACAAAATTAAAAGTTCTCAGGTGTCTGGAGAGATGGCTCATTGCTATAGAGCACTGACCACTCTTTCAGAGGACCTAGATTGGTTCCCAGTGCCCACATGACAGCTCACACCATCTGAAATTCCAATTCCAGGGCATCCAACACCCTCTTAAGGCCTCCCCAGGCCACATGGATGCAGTCGGTTCACAGACACATATGTAGATGTAGGCAACCTTGACCAGATCTTTGCACTGGCCTGAAGCTGCCTCTCTGCTATAATCTTCTTATGGGGGAGGGAGGATAAATTGGACAGTTATGAGCTACTTCAACCCTTGTAGTAGCACACACTCCATCACCATTTATTCAGTTAACCAATCTATTCACCAGGCTCTGCCCGTGCTGAGTTCTAAGGCCAGAAGCAGGCTAATACCTACTGGTTAATTGCTATGCTTTAGACTAGACCCAGGATTCAGTCAAACTAGCCAAAGGGGGAGGAACTGAGATGGAGCTATCCCTTCAACCACAAGGAACATTTGTTAACATCTGGAGACAGTTTTCATTGTCATAGCTATATGATCAGGGGAGTAGCCTCTGATTGACAGCAAGCAGGAATGCTGGGAATCCCTAACTAAGCACAGAATAGCATATGCTGGAGCTCAGAATGCCTGAGAGAGTTTATGCTGTGGTGGAAAGAGAGATTTCAAACCCCATCCTTCTGCCTGAACTTCTAGAGTTCTGGAATTACAGGTATAAACCCCTAGTTGTTGGTATTGCTTACTGTGTCATAAACAACAAAAAAGGGACAAAGACAGCCTACTCTACTATAGATCCTTCCAGAAACCAACACCAGGGTGAGATTAAATGTTCAAGGACTTTTTAAGTGAAAGTCTGGGTGGGAGAGTGTATTAAGGAGGGGGCTGGGAAGGTTGAAGGCAGCCCTGGAAATCCCCAGGGGTGGGGAAGAAGGAAGAGTGGGTGGGAGAAGTCTCTGATGGCCACCTATGGTGGGTGTGTCCACATGCCATGTCAGAGAGTATCTGAGCTAAACTGACTGTCAGAGGTGTCTGTGTCTCCAGGCATGGGTCTGCTTCAGTGTTCTGACAAGAAAGTGTGGTCTTGGTCAGTTATGATCCTGATCATAATTGGAGATGTGTCTCCCACTCCAGACTCTTGTCCCCATAGCCAAAGGAAGGCAGCCAGAGAGATCTTTCTAAAGTCATCTTGCTATGCCACCCTCTGCCCACTGGCAGGCTCTCTGGGTTCCGTTGTCTGAAGATTTCCCCACCTCCCAGGAGTACCACCAAGGGGACCACGCATTTAACACCCAGCCTTTGGAAAACAGCAACATCAGAACTGGGTCCCTTTGACCTGTGTGAGAATAACAGCAGAAGTCTGAAGTCCAGGGTCCAGGATGGCCAAGGACCAAAGCCCCTTCATTTTCCAGTCCTGTCTACCCAGATCAGGATTCCATGTTTTATTTTTAGACCCCACTTTGGACTGGGGTGCCAAGAATCCACAGCCTGAGATGTAGCCAGAGCCCCGGCCCTGGCTTGAACTCCATGGGCACACAGGAGCTGAGAACCTTCAATGTCAGTGCTAGGCTGGGCCCTAGGAGGCAGCACATTGTGCCGACAGACCATTGGCAGAGCTGGGAGACACCAACAACCTATCTCACCTGATCCCTTCTCAGGCAACAGTGGTTCCAAAGGCCAAGGTGACTAGCAACAGAGTCAGTTGAACCTGTGTTCCTCAAATGTGTCTAGGATGCCAAGGACTGAAATGGCCAGGTCCTTGATCTTGCTCTGGTTCTCTCTTCCATTCTGTTCTTCCTTCCCCTCCCAGCTCCAGCTTAACACTGTAGCAGCCCCATGCCCACGGGGCTTACAACCTGTGGGTCATGCCCAGTTTTTATGGCCACTAATAATTTGATATTTTAGCTAGGTAGTGGCGGTGCACACCTTTAGTCCTAGCATTCAGGAGGAGGAGACAGGGAATCTCTGAGTTCGAGGTTAGACTGATCTGCAGAGTGAATTCCAGGACAGCTAGGGCTACACAGAAAAAATCCTGTCTCAAAAAAACAAAAAAAAAACCTAAAAAATTTGAGATTTTAAAAAGCCGTGGTAAATTATAGATTCTGCCATTTTAATGTTTTTGTTTTGAGTGCTAGGCATTCAAATACAGGACTTCCTTTTTTTAATGACTTATGTATTATTTATATATTTATGTGCATTGGTGTTTTTTCTGCATGTATGTCTGTGTGAGGGTATTGGATCCCCTGGAGCTGAAGTTATAGATAGTTGTAAGCTTCCATGTGGGTTCTGGGAAATGAACCTGGATCCTCTGAAAGAACAATCACTGCTCTTAACCACTGAGTCATCTCTCCAGCCCCCAAATCCAGTACCTTTTGTATGCAAACATTCAACTGTTGATCTGTAATTTTAACTTTTTTTTTAAGTATGACATGGGGAGCCTTTATTTATTTATTTTAGATTTATTTNTGAACTCAGGTCCTCTGGAAGAGCAGCCAGTACTCTTAACCTCTGAGCCATCTCTCCAGCCCTAATTTTAACTTCTTAAAGTATTTTGTTTGTTTTGTTGAGACAAGGTCTTACTCTATAGCCCTGGCTGGCCTAAAACTCAGAGAGTTGTGTCTGCCTCTGCCTCCTAAGTGCTGGGATTAAAGGTACATGCCATACCTGGTCTCTCGGGTTTTTTTCTTCTTAAATTTTAAGTTTTTGGCTTCTACATGGGCATGCAAGTGTATTTATGTGTGTGGCACAGTTATGCATGGCAATCCAAAGCCAACCATTTTGTTTTAGGGACAGAGTGTCTTACCAAGACAGGGGTCTGGCTGGTTACCTGGCTGGGCAGCAAGCCCCAGAGATCCACCTGTCTCTGCCTCCAACCCCAGTCTGGCACTATTGACACACCTCATTTTTTATGCTGGTGCTTAGAATTGAACTTGGATCCTCATGGTCACCCGGGAATTGAACTTGGATCCTTGTGGTCACCTGGGGAGCATTTTACTGACTGGAACATCTCTCCAGCCCCTACAATTTGTTTTTTAAAAATGTATTTTATCACTTTTATAATTTTGACTTTTTGAAACAGGATCTTGCTATATAGCCCAGGTTAGTCTCAAGCCGGTGACCCTCCTGCCTCAGCCTCCTGAGTGCTGGTACTGCAGGCCTGCTCTTACAACTAGCCTATTATGAACGTTTCTGTTACGAATGTGTGTGTTCAAACAGCTCTTAAAATATCCCCTGTAGGGGCTGAAGAGACAACTCAGTAGTTAAAAGCACTAGCTGCTTTTGCAGAAGTCCTGAGTTCAATTCCCAGCAACCACATGGTAGCTCACAACCATCCGTAATGAGATCTGATGCCCTCTTCTGGCCTGCAGACATACATGCAGTTAGAACACTGTATACATAATAAATAAATCTTTAAGAAGTATATATCTTTTGTATATATTCCCAGAAGTGAAGCTTCTGGATCATATGGTAATCCTATCTCAAACTTTTAATTTATTTCTTTTTTCTCTTTAGATTTATTTATTTTATGTGTATGAATGATTTGTCTGAAAGTATATCTGTGCACCACCACATGTGTGCCTCATGTCCTTGGAGATGATGATGTGGGATTCCCCTCTATATGCTATAAATATGCTTTATTATCATTGGCTAATAAAGAAGCTGTTTTGGCCTATGGAAGGGCAAAATATAACAAGATGGAAATTCCAAGCAGAGATAGAGGAAGAAAGAAGGCAGAGTCAGGCAGATGCCATGTAGCTTCCCAAGAAGCAAGAGTTAACAAACCATGAGCCTCATTGTAAAGTGCAAAATAAAAAAATGGGTTAATTTAAGATATAAGAGCTAGCTAGAAATATGCCTGAGCTGTTGGCCAAGCAGTGTTGTATCTAATATAGTTTCTGTGTGATTACTCAGGTCTGGGAGGCCGGGGAAAGAACGAGCAGTCTCTGTTTACAGGTCACATGAGTGCAGTGCCCAAAGAGACCACTAGAAAGCACCAGGTCTCCTGGAACTGGAGTTATAGATGACTATAAGTTACCATGTGGGTGCTGGGAATTGAACCTGGGTCCTATGCAAGAACAAGTGCTCTTAACTGCCAAACCATCTCTCCAACCCTATTTCACTTTAAAAAAAATAATTTATCTTTATTTTATGTGCATTGATGTTTTGCCTGCATGTATGCATGTGTGAGGGTGTCAGATCTTAGAGTTACAGACAGTTGTGAGCTGCTGTGTGGGGGCTGGGAATTGAACCTAGGTCCTCTGGAAGAGTAATCAGTGCTTTTAATCATGGAGACATCTCTCCAGCTCCCCTACTTCACTTTTTAAAAGATTTTTTTCCCATTCTCATAATTTTTATAATTGATGTGTTTGCGTATATTTGCTTGTCTGTATGTGCACCATGTACATGCAATGCTCATGGAAACCAAAAGGGCACATTGGATCCCCTGGAGGAGTTACAGACAGTTGTGAACTGCCATGTGAGTGATGGGAACCGCCTTAGTTGCTCTTCTATTGCTGTGATAAATCACCACGACTAAGACAGCTTATGAAAGAAAGTGTTTAGCCTAAGCTTACACTTTTAGAGGGTTAGAGTCCATGACGGCTGAGCAAAGGCACGGTGGTGGGAACAGCTCGCATCCTAGTCTGCAGGTAGGAGGCCGAGGGAAAGGGCACCCTGGGAAAGGGCACCCTGGTATGATGCCAGTCTTTCAAAACCTCAAGCCTAACCTACAGTGACACACCTCCTCCAACAAGGCAACACTTCCTTATCCAACTGGTGACAAAATATTCAAACATATGAGCTTATGGGGGCCGTGGCCATTCAAACCACTGCCTCAGGCACCAAACTCAGGTCCTCTGCAAGAGCAGCCGGTTCTCTTAACTGCTGAGCCATCCATTCAGCGCTCAATCATTCTTTATAGTCTTATTCCGGTCTCACTTTCTGTGTGTTTTGTAACTAATTTTTCAACTTAGAATAGGAAGTAATAGATTTCATCATTTTTTTTAACTCCTAAAAAACAATCTCAAGTGAGTTTCAGGACAGGCTCCAAAGCTACAGAAAAAACACTGTCTCAAAAAGACAAAAAAAAAAAAACAAACAAAAAAAGCAATCTCATTAAGCAGCCATTTCTGGCTTGGAACTTCCTATGTAGACTAGGCTAGCCCTCAGCTTGCAGTCAGTGACTTTCCTGCCTTTGTCTTCTGAGTGCTGGAGTTACAGGTGTATGATGACATATATGGTCTCTTTGTGTGTTCTCTAGCTTGTTATTGAATAATAGGTAGATTAGTGTGAGCTTACTCACACTAATAATAGTGAGTAATAGAGTGAATACTTGTGAGCTATTATTTATACAATTTACATTGGCATAGATTCTTGTATATTGATACAAATTCAAATTATATTTGTTATATTGAATATGCTACTTCTGTTTACAATATTTCTATACCTATGCAAAGTTATTTTGTCATATCATATACATGTATGCTTCTACCTCTGCTTAAGACAGTTTGTATATTGATACAGTTTTAGGATATATTTATCATATTGCACTATATATTTCTACCTCTGATCAAGATACTTATACATTGTTTACATTTGATGTTAACAAAATGTAAGATACTTATACATTGTTTTCATTTGCTGCACAGTTGTTTAAAGATTGTTTAATATTATAATATGAAGCCTTACTCTTTAAGCTATATAGGTATTAAGAATTATGGGTCTGCTGGGCAGTGGTGGCGCATGCCTTTAATCCCATCCCTCGGGGAGGCAGAGACAAAGAAGAAACCTAAAGGAATATTTAGTCGACTCTTTTTAGCATAGAGAACAGAATGTTTATTTGGGTTTTGAAGGAATCCAAGTACAACAGGCTAGTCACTGGGTGATGGGGGTCACAGCTTTAGTCCCAGACTAAACCTATCTTACCTGCAATAGGTTTCCCTGGGAACACAGTCCGGTCGCTCCCTATCTCTCTGGGCAGTAGACTCTCTATCCCAGGAAGACTCTGCAGGAACTGTGAGCATGGCCTGAGGACCTGAGAAAGACCCAAACCCACAGATGCCAGCCTGTGGGGCCCTAAGATCAGTGGTGTCCCCGATCCTTCTTGCTCATTTAGATGCCACTCCTTCTCTCATCCCCCTGGAGACTGTGTGTTAATCTGCAGAACGAGAGCCTGCCCACTGATGCTAACACTGAGGCCACAGGGAAGGAAAGAGCTCTTTATTGCAGGTGTGGCCTCCTGGTGTCTTCCAGCATGGCATTCTGTCTTCTGGGCTCAGGTATGGCAGTGGTTACAGAGGTCACATTGGGGACTGGCTCAGACGCCAGCAGACAGTATTCTCAATCAGTTCTCCTGAACCCTGGAGGCAAAGGTGGCAGGATGATATAGGATCCTTCAGGCAGTCAAGTCCTGCCCCCACCACCACCTCAAATGCCCAAACACCACAGGGAAGGTGGCATGTGGTCCTCCCTGAAGGCACTGTGGGTCCCCGTGGTCCCTAGTTGTTGAGGCATTACCCCCTTCCACCCCCAGCACAGAGACACACTATCCCTGCCTGGCTTCCAGACTCTGAGGCACAACAGCAACAAATGCAAAGTTGCAGGGCTGTTAGTCAAAGACAGTGGGTGGGAGCATGGCTCAGTAGCAGAGCAATTTCTTAGCATATGTGAAACCTTGGGTCCCATCCTAGCCACACACACACTGTGTGTGTGTGTGTGTGTGTGTGTGTGTTGCACGCACGCACATGCACACACTGAGACACACATACACACACACATACACACTCATGCACGCATGTGCACACACAGAGACTCTACTTTAGCCCAGGCTATGTCAAAGGCAACTACAAAGTTACTTCACACAGCCAGGGAGGAAGTAGAGTTTGGAAAGTGCAGGCTCCTTTCTTTCCTTCAGTGTTCATACTTACAGCCCTCTGCACCCTTCTTTACTTGATGGGCTGCCTCATGCAGTAAAAATTATACCAATTTTCCAGTGGAGAAACCTGAGGCTCAAAGAGGCTATGGACAGCTGGACTGTGGCTTGTCTAGCGTGCTGCGGGGCTTGGGCTCCATTGCCAGCACAGAAAAGGGCTGTCTGGGGTCACCGAACAGAGGCAGAACCTAAGCTTCAGCCTCCTGCCTCCAGGACTGTCCCTAGATGGCAGACCTCTTTCAGAGAAGAAAGCCCCAATCAGGAGGGTTCGGATCAGAGCACCATTACCTGGCAGCCTGAACTTCTGCAGGAGGGGGATGAAGCCCTGAAGCACCCTATGGATCCGGTACACTGCTCAGAAGCAAGGGGAGATGTTAGTCAGGATGGTGACCCCTCAAGGGCCCCAGGGTCAGGCTCACTCTCTGCTGCCCCAGGACCGAGGCACGCCCCACGCAAACAAAGCCCTAACATGCAATTTTAGCCTAACGTCAATAACAGTGCTGTGGCTATTACACGGAAAAGAGTCACAGGCAGTAATAACAGGGACAGGAAACCCAGCGACCTTGATGCCTGGCTCCCCTCGCTTGTTTTCAGTATCTGAGGAGCTATGTGTGTTTGCTACTTTTAAACTGTTTTTGTGGGACTGCCTCCCTTTTTTCCACAAGGTTCTGCCAAGGACCTCTCACTGACCTCACATGCGGTCAGGAAGAAAACACAAACATAAGGAATTGATTTAAAAAAAAAAAGTTTAGATCATGACTCTTGGCAAGTGTGATGGCCAGCCACCACCCCTCCCTCCAGGAGCCTGCGGGTCTGTGTAGCTTTCCCACAGGACCACTTACCCAGCCCGAAGTAGATGCCGATGATCTCCAGGGAGGCAAAGGTGAGCAGGCCGACCCCGAGGGACATGAACCAGTCTTCAAGGACAGCAGAGAACAGTGAAGTGAGCCTTTGGGCTGTAGGTCAACACCCTGTCCTCCCATACAGCCCCTTTCCAGGTCCCCAGGGAGGCTCACCTGCATAGTAGTGATAGCACACCAGCAAGGCTCCAATGGCAAAGCAGAGGAGGACGAAATGGAAAAACTCATCTACAAGAAAGAGTGGATGCTGTCTCTCTCTCTCTCTCTCTCTTGGATCTCTGTGCAGCCCAGGGTTACCTTCAATTTAGGATTCTTCTGCTTCAACCTTCAGAGTACTAGGGTTACAGGTGTGTGCCACAATCCCATGCCTGTTCTCTTGTTATATGTGTGTGTTGTTCGTTTTACTCTGTAACCCTGGGTAACTTGAAACCCTCTGTGTAGACCAAGCTGGCCTTGATATCACAGAGATCCACCTGCCTCTGCCTCCAGAGTACAAGGATTAAAGGCGTGCACCATGATGCCCAGCTATTTATTTATTTGTTTGTTTGTCTGTCTGTCTGTCCCTTTGAGACTGTGTTCCACTGTGTCATCCTGGCTGTCTTGGAGCTCATAGAAGTCCAACTGCCTCTGCCAGCCTAGTGCTGGGATTAAAGTGTGTGCCACCATGCCCAACTGCTCTATTTTTAATTTTATTTGTGTGTGGGGTACATGCATGTCCCCACATAAGTGTGCGTCAAGTACCCACAGATGTCAGAAGGGTGAATCAGATCCCTGGGAGCTGGAGTTACAGACATTTGTGAGGGACCTGATATGAGCTCTGGGATCCAAACTCCAGTCCTCTGACAAAGAGAAAATGCATTTAACTGCTGGACCATCTATCCAGCCTCTTCTTGTTTTAAAAATGACGGTGCTCCTGCTCCTGCTCCTGACCAACCAGGGTTAATTTTTTTTAAAGAGAAATGTTGTTGTTTAATGGTAAAGCTTAGCACACTCCAGCACCAGGACTGGCATGGAGTCAAAGCAGCAGGGACGGCTGGGTGACCCCATGAAGCCTCACATGGCGAAGAGGATGGAGAAGGTGACAGCGACCATCAAACAGAAGAGCCCCATGGCCTCAGACAGGGCAAAGCCTGGAATGGCATAGGAGAAGAGCTGTTGCTTGAGAGACAGGTTCCTGGCATAGCTAATAATCAAGCTATCAAACACTGTTCGAATGCCAGCCCCGGATCCAACTACACCAACTGTGGCATCCCCAGCACCAATAAACTTGGCAGTTGTGTCAATGTCCCGGGAAACAACACTGGTCTGGAATTCCCGTCTGGCCACCTGGAGAGGGGAGCTGCTGCTGGAAGGCTGTGTAGATGGGGCCTCTGGTCTACTCAAGAGGGAGGCAGACACAGGCCTGATTAGACCCCTGGTACAGGAGCAGATAAGAACTGGAGTAACGAGCAGTGCCTTAGTGGTCTGTATTTTTCAGTCTCCCAGCTTTAGCCCTTGGTCTCCAGGAGTCCCATTTTGAGCCCTATCTCTCTTCGTTACTTTTGGAACATGCACAGCCATGCAACTTGAGCTTTATCTCTGTGTTTATTGGTCCCCTGCTCCCTGGGTTCTAGGTCTTCGAGAAGGAGGATCCCAGTCAGCTTCCTGCCAAAGGAAACTCAGCAGCTAGAGCAGCCACACAGGGGTGCTCAAGAGCTCATTTGTTTAGAGAGTATTAAAAAACAATTGTGAAACATGCAAAGGCACCAAGTGCAAAGCTCTGAGGCTAGCAGGCGTGAGAGAGGTTGGACCTCGGGATGCTAGACACTGAGGTAGGGATGTCACCAGGGTCAATAGTGGTCTCCCCGCTTTCTCAGACAAGGGGAATACAAAAGAGAGTTAAGGAAAGTCAGGAATGGTGGTGCACACTTGTGACCCAATAATGGGGAGGCTGAGGACAAAGAACCCAAGTTTGAGGTCAGTTTGGGTTACACAGAATAAAACACTGCCTCCCACACACTAAACAAAGCAAAAGTCAGCCTAGAGCAGAGTGAACAAATCCTGCTGCCCGGGGAAGGGTCTTTCTCCAGAGGAAATGAGCAAGGTCAAGGTTGAATCAAAGGCTCCGGATTCCAGAGGCAGAGGGATTGCCTTCTTCCTTTGGGGCATAACATGCCCTACAAGTCTCGAACCAAGGCGGACATGGCCTGTACTTTGAGACTCTGGGTTTCCGTCCAATGAGCCCTTGATGCCCTATCCCCACCCTCAGCCAAACAGTGTGCTATGGTGGTCAAGGACCAAGACTAAGAGAGGCCATAGGCTCTCGTTTCCTGAAAAAAGGGAATGTGGGGGGAGCTTTGGAAGTAGCTCAAGCTTTTTTTTTTAGAACAACTACCATTTGCTTAATCAGAAAACATGGTGAGGAACCGGAGAGTTAGTTCAGCAGTGAGTACTGTTATTGCAGAAACCCAAATGCGATTGACACCACCCATCTCTACCAGCCTCCAGCCACATACCTGTAACTCTAGCTCCAGGGGCTCTGACACCCTTCTGGCCTCCTTGGACACAGGCACTCTTATAAAGATTTTTTTTTTTTAATCTTATAAACAAATTAAAAACCAAGGTTTCCCTTTCCTATTCTCATGGTCTTCCAGGAAGTCCTCATGGATTCAGGCTTGGAGCAGAGGAAGGCCTGAAGCTCTTATCACGTCTCCAGTGGAACTTAATGAACCCCACAGCCTAACTATGCCCCGCCACAGGGCATGAGAAACATTTATCATCTCCCCGTGTTTTCATGCATAGCAAAGGGAGTGTATGATTGGCTGTCAAGCCCAGGGCATTCCACTTCATTAGCTGTCAGGCCCCCACCAACCATGGGCTCAGTTTCTACATGAAGAGATAGGCATCGCTGCTTGTACCCCGCCCCCACACCCCCAGGTAATTAGAGCTGAGGACTTTGCTAACTGTGAGGCCCTTGGCAGAGCTGACTAGGGTTACTGTTATTCTAGCTGCCAATCAAACACACATAGAAATCTGGACCAGCTAGGTGAGCACCACCAACTTCCTTACCGTCCTTCTTTATGTTCAGCCTTGTTAACTGAGAGGCCTCCACTTCTCCTTAAGAGAGAAAAAGAGAGAGATGTGTTTTAGAGATTGCTGTTCTGGCCTTAGAGACTTGATTGCTAGGTGTTTGTGGATAAGACAGTTCTCACAGCAGGAACCCTGAAGGTAGGAGTGGCTGTCCCCGGGACCCTCACTGACTTCCTCACCCCCACCCCCATAGGCCTAGCCCTGTTTTTCCTTCCATTTCCCCTCTGAGGGAGACTTCTTTTCAAATCATGCTGGTGTTGACATCCCTGCTAGAACTGGCCCACTCTCTCAGGCCATTTGTGGTCCTTTCTGGCCCGTCTGGAATCCACACAGCCTCCTGCTGTTCTTGGAGCTTATATATTTACCCCCCGTTGAGCTGGAACCTCTCCTTCGGAGTCCTAGAAATGAGAAACTCAATGTTAGTGCCAGGTTGCCCAAAGCTCCTTACCAGGGGCTTTCACCCCTGTGACTAGTCACCCGGAGGTGACTAAGAAAAGACTCTAGGTAATTTTCCAGCCATGGGATCCAAGGGACCTCTTCCAGCTGGCTGATGTCTGCTTCTCCTGCCTGGACTCCCCATTCCAACATCCCACAACTCCTCTCCTGCCTGTTGCATGCAGCCAGGTCCCTGCAGTTCCCTGGAGTTCCCGTGTCTGTCATGACTGAGAGTGCCTCATCAGGACAGCACCCAGACATCACTCAACTCCAGTATCCTTGACCCCCTCCGCTTCCTGGCGACTCACCTGACTCCCCAGCAAGCACCATTTCCCCAGCAGCACCTGCACGGAAGGAGAATCAGTGAGCACACACATGATGGTGCTCTCCTGAGAAGGAGCGCTATGGAGAAAGGTAGGCCCTACTTGGAGACTTAACACTGATCTGGTATAGGCTGGATAGGGACTGGAGCAGACGAAGGGCTCCTGCTCCATCTAATTGGCAGTTACCCCATCACCTCAAGTCGTGGAAAGCTAGTACTTTTTATTTAAAGCAAAGCAAAATCGTGACTGGAGAGATGGCCGAGTGGTTAAGATTACTAGATGCTCACAACCACCTGTACTACCGGCTTCAGGGGAATCTGATGCCCTCTTCTGGCCTCTTCTGGCACTGCACTCATATGCCTAAACCCATACTCAGACACAAACATATAAAAATGTGGTACAGGAGAAATAGCTCCTTTTTCAGAGGACCTGGGTTTGGTCCCCAACCTCATGGCAGCTTGAATCTGTTTGTAACTCTAATTCCAAGAGATCCAACTCCCTTTTCTTGTCTCCACAGGCATCCACACAGTACATAGACATACATGTAGGCAAAACACTCAAACACAAAATAAAATGAACACATCTTTAAAACAAAGTAAAAATAAAAATCTTTCAAAAATCAAAATAACAACAAAAAACCATCCTTGAGTTCAGTCTCTAGTGTTCAAAGAAATGAATAAATAAATTTAGATAAGCAAATAAGACAACACAACGATCATCCACAATGCCCATGCTCAGAGGCAGCCATGTGCTATAGTCCAATACGTACTGTGTGGATCTTCTCACTCTGAGTGTACCCGTGTTTCTTGCTGTTTCTCTGGTCATTACCAGGAGTTGGGGGTTAAGCGGATATTGGGGTCCTGACTCTCTCACTGGGTAGTGTGCGTCTGGGGGCTCTTTGATGAACTAAGTCAGTCCGCAGACTTCCCTTTCCATTGCACTGCGGCTGACCAAAGCGCCCTGTGGCTTACACTCATCCCTGTGTTTTCTGCACCTCCTCACCATCATGCAGGGCTTTGGGAAACAGTTCATAAACCGGGATGCGGGATCTGAGCCTTTCTCAAACAGTGCAGGGTTCCAAGAGAGGGAGTGGGTCACACCCATTTTGCTGATGGTAAAACTGGAGCCCAGATCTGTAGGTGACCAGTCAACACCACGCTGAAAGTAAGGGTTCCAGTCAGCAGTGAAGACTGACTGTCTTTGAGTCACTGTAATCACAGCAGAGGGCACCCCGGTGCCACCTGGATTGCTGCAGCTTGGCTACGTCATCTCTCTGCTTTGGAGTCTTTGAATTATGAGACTCCACCCCTTGTCCTGCCCATCATCAGCCCTCATGATTCTCTTCCCCAAAGCCAGGGGACAAGCAGTCACCTCCGTAGAGCTGGAGCTCATCCTTCAGCACCTCCAGGTCCCCATGGTCAGCACCTGTGGAGACAAAACTTGGTCAACTCTCCCTAGTGTCCGAGTGCCACCTCCCTCCTCCCACATCTAGTCTCCAAAAGGTAAACAGAATCACAAGGCCTTACCTTCAGTGCCCCCTAGAGTTACTATGTTCTGTTACTGACATGAAACTGCATGTCTGACTGGACCTGAGGCGGTCAAGAATAGTTAATGCCCATGGGAGAGATGGCTCAGAGGGTAAGAGCACTGGCTGCTCTGGCAGAGGACACAGGTGCAGCTCCCAGCCCCCACCCACAAGTTGGCTCAGAACAATCTGTGACTCCAGTTCCAAGGGATCAGATGCCCTCTTCTGGCCTCTATGGGCACCATGCATGCATATGGTATGCATACATACATGCAGACAAAACACTCATATACATATGCAATACATTTTTCAAAACGGGGGATGTTGAGGTTGTAGCCCAATGTAGCTCAGTGGAGGAACACTTGCATGAACCCTGGGTACCACCCTAGAACTTCAAAAAATAAAAATAAAAAAATAAATATGCCTCACAACTTCACTATCATAATTATTATCAACATCTTTATGCTTTTCTGTTCTGTGAACTATTCTTTTTAACATTTATTTATTTGCATGGGGGGCATGGAGCTCTTGTCACAGTGTGTATGTGGAGGTCAGAGGACAGCTTTAGAAGTCAGTTCTCTCCTATGTGGGTCCCAGGCATGCAGTTCAGGTCATCAAGCTTGGTGGCAGGTGCCTTTAACCTGCTAAGCCAGCTCACCAGCCCCCTTCTTCCTGTTTGGGGTAAGATGTCTTACACATACATTTGAGGTGAAGTGAGTTCCGTGACTTGCCACTTATCATGCCAGAGCTAGAGAAATGCTCATCAAAAACAAACAAAGCAGGGTGTGATGGCACACACTTTCCCCAGCACTCAGGAGGCAGAGGCAGAGAATCTATGTGAGTCTGAGGCCAACCTGGTAGTGAGTTCTAGAATAGCCAAGGCCACACAGTGAAACCCTGCCTCAAGACATACAAACCCACAACCATGACTATCACCAAGACAGAGCCCAGCTTTCCGCTTCTGTCTGGCTGTTGTAGCTGTTATAGGGCATTAAGTAGACTATTTCCCATTCGTATGGTTACAGACAGCACTTTGTGAGAAACTTCCTCACACAGCCCCACTAAGCTCCGCAGTGATCCAAGAAGCAAAGGAAAGGTGGGGAGCCTGCCGCCTACCAGGAGAGCCGTCCCTGTGGGCCTTCCTTCGATGTTCCCTGGGACCTCTGGAGTGCTGGTCCTCATCGCTGCTGTCTGTGAGGAGTAAACACAAGCTGTAGGGCCTCTGGCTGGAAGGAGCCAGGACCACTGTCGCTCTGGTGGATGTTCTCGGTGATCTCACTTTGCCTGGCTGCAGATTAGGACAGTGGCCCCTAACTTTCTGTGTCACTGTCCTCTTCGTATTTTCTGACTGAACCCTACTGCTCAGGGAAGCTGCTGTCCAGGGAAACTTTCCTGAAGAGGCAACCAAGTTCCATGACGTGCACAACGGTGCATCATCTTTGTCCTCGTGATGTCATGTGACTCTGGGTGTCTGCTGCTGTGTGTCTACTGGCCTGGAACTCTTTCCCACTTGTCTTCCTGATTGTGAGGCTAAGCTGAGGCCACACATTCTATAGATACTGTATTCACGTTGCTCAGACCCTTATTGGCCCTGCCCTCCCCACCTGGGATTTCTATGGCTCTAATTGTCTTGTTCCTGAGTCAGTCACCAGGAGGGCTGGAAGATTTCTGTCCCTCCACCCACCTGAGCTCCTGAAGGTCACAGTCCACCTCTTCCTTTGCCTCAGTTGCCTAGCCTGGAGCAGGAGGCTGAGGGCCGTAAAGCGTGGCTGAGCTGTGTCTATCTCAGACTAGTCAGTGGTCTGAGAATTCAGAGCCAGGAGTTCCTGGCAGCAGAACTTTCTCTCAGAATTACACAGATGGCCCCAGATGAGTTCCCTCCGTGTGCTTAGGGACTTCCTGATTAGTTGTGGATTCATTAAAATTCCAGGAAGTCCATCAGCTGTGCTTCCAAATCAGTGTTCATGTAATTTCAGCTGACACAGAAGAGCTGGCTGGTAATATGGTCCCTTGCAATCCACGGGACGAGGTTCTAAGACTTGCTGCACACACCAAAATCTACAGACATGCCAGTCCCTTACACACGACAGTGTAGTGTTTGCATAGACACTGTACGTGTCCTCTTGTGCTGTTTTTCTTAATTTAAAAAATATTTATTTGTTTGGTCAGGGAAGCACATGCTACAAAATGTGTAGAAGTTCAGAGGACAACTTTCTTTTTTCTAAATTCTTATTAAAAATTATTTATTTATTTTATGTGCATTGGTGTTTTGCCTGCATGTATGTCTGTGTGAGGGTGTCAGATCTGCCCTGGAACTGGAATTACAGTTGTGAGCTGCCATGTGGGTGCTGGGAATCGAACCCAGGTCTTCTGGAAGAGCAGCCAGTACTTTTAATCACTGAGCCATCTCCCCAGCCCCAGAGTACAACTTTCTATAGCTGTTTTTCTTCTTTTACCATGTGGGTCATGTGGGTCCTAGGGACTGAACTCAGGTGGTCAGCTTGGCAGCAAGCACCTTCACCCACTGAGCCATCTTGCCGACCCCTCTTTGTTATTTAAAGCACCTCTAGATTAGTTGTAGTATTTACTACAATGTGAATACTACATAATTCATACTTGGTGTTGTTAGTAATATGATAATTAAACAGCCATCTGTGTTCAGTATAGGCACAGTTTGTCTGTTTTTCACCCCTTGGTTGGCTGGATCTGAGCATGCGGAGTCCATGGATAGGGAAGACTGACTGCAAATCAAGCTAACAGATGTATGTTTATCTTAATGAATAAGATGTAGGTGACTTTATCCTCACCCCTTTTACTTTTGAGACAGGGTCTCATCATCTAGTCCTGGCTGGTCTAGAACTCACTATAGAGCAGAATAGCCTCAGATTTGTGGCAATCTTCCTGCCTCTGTCTCCCGAGTGTTGGAATCACAGGCATGTGCCATCATCTCTGTTGTGCGCTCCCTTTTTCCTCTCACATTTAAGCTCTGTCCCATTTTTCCAGTCCTCGGCAGTCCAGACTCAAACCCGATAAACAAAAAGACAACTATCAGGTAACAAAAGAAAGCTATAGGAAGAAAGCGGTGAGGCCTCAAAAACTCAGTTAGGGGTCTGAAACTGTGGCTACCTCCCTTGGCTTTGGGTGATGTAGGAGGGTCATCTGTCTATGTGTTACTTTCATTCATTGGCTAATAAAGAAACTGCCTTGGCCTTTTGATAGGCGAGCCCTTAGGTGGGTGGAGT
>LOEQ01000275.1:607546-619002 GCA_001685075.1 Bramus lutescens
TAGCCAAGTTTGCACATACTAGCCAAGTTTGCACATACTAGCCAAGTTTGCACATACTAGCCAAGTTTGCACAACTTTGCATGCACAACTTTGCAAGGAGGATTTGCAATGAGGACAGCCAAGTTTGCACAACTTTGCATGCACAACTTTGCAAGGAGGATTTGCAATGAGGACAGCCAAGTTTGCACAACTTTGCAATGAGGCCCATGCATGACATGTTTTAAGTGATGACTTGCAATGAGGCCAGCCAAGTTTGCACAAATGAGGCCCATGCACGGCGTGTTTTAAGTTATGACTTCTACCATTTTGCCCTAAAAGCCAAGTTTGCACAAATGAGGCCTATGCACGGCGTGTTTTAAGTGATGACTTGCCACCATTTTGCCCTAAAAGGAGCACAGAATAATTCGTTGTTCAGATTTTGCGTGTAGGGCCAGCAGCGGCTGCAGAGGTGGAGCGCTTGATGGCGCTGTAACATTTGGAAAAGCTAGGTAGAGGAACGACATTGCGCATTGCCGCATGAACCGGGAGCGCCATCGCCGCACAAACACCCAACCTTAAATTTAGCACAGGGAGAGCTGATGCTGTTCTCTCTTGAGAGTGTCGTTGTGCTTATGCATTCAGCCCTTAAGTCTAGGACGCGTCCGTCCGTGTTCTAATGGCTTCAAAAGTGAGATGAACCCTACAACCAAGGACACGCCTAAGCTTCATTCATAGCATGTTTTTCTTTTTAGCCATGGATTTTTCAGAAACATGGCTTATTTGGACGCCACTTAGAAACAAGACGTGTTCTGTGGTTTCCATAGACTAATAACCAACGCGGTTGCTTTTCATTTCAAATTCTTTCAAGTGATTATAAAAGTTTACCATTTAGGGAAATTTAGGGAAAAGGAATTCCACATGGTTTAATGCCCTTCTTTCCAGGCTAATACACGTATTACACTATGTGTGTGCAAATCAATATTAATCAATATCAAGGCAATTTCATGTATTACACTATGTGTGTGCAAATCAATATCAAGGCAATTTCCAGTCCCAGTAAGATGCTTTGCTTGGATTCAATTCCAAAAACCACAAGTAAATGCAAATGCATAAAAAAACCATGAGGGGACCTGCATTTCACGGTCTTGCTTTTATATCAGGTATAAATTCTCCTTTTTCCTCAAACAATCATTGGCTATGAGAATTTGTATCATTGGACTTGTGTCTCTCCCGTGGGCAAGAAACACAGGGATGTTTCTAGTTGTAAATTCCTCCTTACTCTTGGTTTATAACGTTTTCTTGCTGTATGGTAGGAAATATAGAAAACATATACCCGGGAAAAAAAAACTATGAAATTTTGACTGTTCACATACTTATTTTATGTAGGGAAGTGAAAAGAAGGAAGATTAGTTTTGTTTTTCTTTCTGTTTCTTTTCTGCTAGGTGCAGGCAAAGAACCGTCCAAAAGGTTGCTAATAACGCCATGAAGTAAACTATAGATATTTATGAAAAATGTCTGTTTGTTTGTTTTTAAAGTGGCCTTCTGAGGCTTGAGCTGTAGGCAGTCACTTGGGGGCCATAAACACATATGTTCCCAAATTCCTGGAGTATGTGGAGCTCTTTGCATGTTGGGAAGGTCCTTCTTCTGAGTCACTTGGATTGGGAGGTGGGCTGAGATTCTCTATTTCCAACACGCTCCCTGTAGCACTGTTGCTACTGTTCCATGATCCACATTTACAGTAAGAAAACAATAAAAAAAAACATTTTCTTGACTTTACGTGCATTCAGACCTGACGGCCGAGGGACGTGTTACTCAGTGTACAGCAGAATGCAAAATGCCACGTACTAGACACGGTCTTCAGAATGCAAAATGCCACGGACTAGACATGGTCTTCAGAATGCAAAATGCCACGTACTAGACATGGTCTTCAGAATGCAAAATGCCGCGTACTAGACACGGTCTTAGACTCACGTGCCCATTACAAATCCGTGGGCATTGTGAAGACCTGTGAGCCTCCCCATCACCACGGTGCGTATTCCTTGATTCCGGCCTGCAGTCCAGACATCGGGATTTGCAAAGCTCTCCACATGATTCCAATGAGCGACCCAAACTCGGAAGGACTGACTCAGATCTACCACTTGGATTCTCTATCTTTAAAATCCCACGGGGACTTGCGTGGCGTGAGTTTTCACTTTTTACATGTGTCCTTGTGTTGACAAAGGAGCAGAACCAATGTCCTTGCTTACAAATCCACGGAGTCTGTAGAAAGGAAGGAGATGTAATTTTTGGCCTCACAATGGCTCCTGGGGGACAGGAAGACTTGCAGGGAGTGCACTTGGAAGCCGAGGAAAGACGTCACTGAGTCTGGGTGTTCCCGGGAGCTGGGCCTCGACGTGGTCAATACAGCAAAGTTGCCGTGTCTCTGGAGACAGGATAATGAAGTTAGGTAGATGTCGTAAAATAGCAGGGTGGAATGAGGTAGAGGACATGGAATGAGGTAGAGGACATGGAATGAGGTAGGGGACATGGAATGAGGTAGGGGACATGGGGACAGGATAACTAAAATACCAGGTTGGAATGAGGTAGGGGGACATTTAAACCAGCACGCAGTGATAAAGGAACATGGGGACAAAATACCCGTGTAATTATAGATTACACAGATGGTAAATTACAGTTCCCCAAAGCGACAGACGGCGCTGGCTACAGCGGCACTCATATCAATGAACTGCCAATCAGCTGTGTCTGTTTAATTGGTGACACCGCTTTCTAGCTTCAAGTGGAGATCAACATCTCCTATGTCCAAATTCACGCCTATTGCTACTTTTTATGGCATAGGGTAGGCTCATCGATGACTCCGTGACTCGGTTTCCTCATACGTGAAGTGGAGATGACTCGGTTTCCTCATACGTGAACTGGAGATTTCGCAGTTACTGTTGTGTTCCTGCAAACTTCACCAAATGCCTCATTCGCAACGACTTACCTGAGACTTGTACATGAGGCGTTGTGACTGTGTCCCTTGACGTCTATGAGACAGTCGATGGCCACCAAATATGGCCTACTTGACGTCTATGAGACAGTCGATGGCCACCAAATATGGCCGATAAGAACGAGATATCGCCGGCTCTAAAAGCAGCGCCGCCTAAGCACTGGAGACTTTGGATTATGGTTCCCCTGAAACCTCCGTTCCCCAGCTCACATACCTAAGCACAGCTTTAGATTCCTACGAGGCCAAGCGGACACGCCGCAAGGCTTAATTTGGAGGGGAAACGAAATAAAATTTTCCAAAGAGTGTAAAGCCCAGAATGGGAAAATATGTATTATTATTTCTGTTTAGAGAGAACAAACATCTCATGATGCTTGGGAACTCGGTGTTTGTTTGGATTTGTGTGTTTCCCTTCTGTGTGCAACGCCACAGTGGGGTGAGCGCAGAGAGAATTCCTTATCTTTCCGTGGGCTTGTGTGCTGCACGGATTAGTTTCACCGAAGGAGCATGCCGAAGGAGGATTAGAAGACATTTTCAGGACCAAAGTTGCCAGGCCTCCCAGTTTTGAACACGTCAGGGCTAGGGTGAGGTGAAGGAGATACCGAGGCACAAAATTGAAGGAACGGAGAACTCAGTCGTGAATACTACATTGTAATGTAATAGTTTACAAAATCCCATTTGATTCCCCGCCTCCCCCAGAAAACGAGAAGGCAAAAAAACCCAAATATTTTCTAAAGACGAGCGTCATGCTTAGCCACTGAAGATGCCGTGTTGAGAGGCCTAAATGGCCGCAGCCCATCGATCATCTTTCACGACCTCCCCTGTCTTTGTCTCTTTTTAATTTACTAGCGCTAAGTGTGACAGTTGACGAAGTGACAATCTGAAATGATTTTTAGTGAAATGCACCTGAAACTAGATCACGATAACGTTGTTGGGTATAAATACGCATTTAATGTTAATCCAGCGTTGAGGGTTCTGATGCACCAATTTTTCGTATTTTTGGTAGTATCGTTACTTCTCTAACATTCTAAGGGCAGAAATGAACCTTACATAAAATTACTTAAATCAGAGTGCACACTTTTCTTTTTCACAAAGGGACTCCAGACCCCAGAAATATAATAGTAATTAAACCGGACTAGACAGAGAATAATATAGTAATTAATCCAATGATGGGTCTTTATATTATCAAATTAATCCGTACTAGACAGAGAATAATATAGGAATTAATCCATACTACCCAGAAATATAATAGTAATTAATCCGTACTAGACAGAGAATAATATAGTAATTAATCCATACTACCCAGAAATATAATAGTAATTAATCCATACTAGACAGAGAATAATATAGTAATTAATCCATACTACCCAGAAATATAATAATAATTAATCCATACTAGACAGAGCATTCATCCCTACCCACATGTGGAAACGAGAGGAAAGCAAGCCAAATTTAACCGCAATTTGGGAGAAAGTAGACACAAGTGAACCATATATCTATCTTTAAATTTCAAGGTGATTGATTTTATTAGTGTTGATTTTATTAGCGTCTTTCACAAAGTTGTCACTGAAATTAAAAATAATAGTGACAAGTCCATCAATGCTATGGACGAAGACCTCTATTCATTCCAAAAGAAAATAGTGACAACCTTTGGTCTTCATAGATGGCAGTCAGCCCCAATCATAAATCCACGTTCTGCAGTATGAAAGAGTGTCCGTGAGCCAGTTACCTTCGCATGTAAATCCACACTCTGCAGTACGAAAGAGGATTCGTGAGCCAGTTACCTTCGCACGTAAATCCACGTTCTGCAGTACGAAAGAGTATCCGTGAGCCAGTTACCTTCGCACGTAAATCCACGTTCTGCAGCACGAAAGAGTATCCGTGAGCCAGTTACCTTCGCACTAAATCCACGTTCTGCAGTACAAAAGAGTGTCCGTGAGCCAGTTACCTTCGCAGGAGCAGGTCTGAGCCAGCGACCTCCATGGAACCAGGCCCGGGCAAGCAACCTCAGCGGGAGCAGGCACAGGCCAGAGGCCTCCACGAGAGCAGGTGCAGGCCAGAGACCTCCACGAGAGCAGGCCCTATCCAGAGACCTCCACAAGAGCAGGCCCTATCCAGGGACCTCCACGAGAGCAGGCCTGAGCCAGCGACCTCCACGAGAGCAGGCCTGAGCCAGAGACATCCACGAGAGCAGGCCTGAGCCAGAGACCTCCACGAGAGCAGGCCTGACCCAGTCTGGAGGTGCTCTCGTCCGGACTCGGTCTCTGGAGGTGCTCTCGTCCGGTGAGCCAGAGACCTCCACGAGAGCAGGCCTGAGACACAGACCTCCACGAGAGCAGGCCTGAGACACAGACCTCCACGAGAGCAGGCCCAAAAGACCTGCAGGAATGTCCAGTGACCTCCAGGAATGCCCAGTGACCTCCAGGAATGTCCAGTGACCTCCAGCAGGAATGTCCAGTGACCTCCAGGAATGTCCAGTGACCTTCAGGAATGTCCAGTGACCTTCAGGAATGTCCAGTGACCTCCAGCAGGAATGTCCAGTGACCTCTAGGAATGTCCAGTGACCTCCAGGAATGCAGAGTGACCTCCTGGGGCGACTGGAGCCATTGCCCTGAATCCACCTCGAGGAGCAACCATCCGAGCCTTGGATCCACTGGCACCAGAGACATGGACCCAACTACACAAATCACAGGAAAAAATGGGCATGCAAGGTAAAAACACACTCAGCACCACAAAGAGCAACATGACACCCACGAGAGCTAGTGGCTCTACAACAGCAGGACTTGGACACCCCAATACAGATGACACACGCAAAAATATCTGACCTAAAATTATATAACTCTAGGAGAATGTTTGAGGCCCTTAAAGGGGAAATGAAAAATTCTCTCAAAGAAACGGAGGAAAAGGAAACAAAATATTGGAAGACATCAACAAATACCTTAAAGAAAACCAAGAAAAAGCAATCAAACAAGGGAAAGAAACTATTCAAGAGTTGTAACTGAAATAGAGAAAATAAAACAAAATCTGAGGGAATTTTAGAAAAAGAAAATATGGGAAAACAACAAATAAAGAGCAGAATGCAGAGATGGAGGAGAGAATCCCAAGCATTGAAGATACGACAAAGAAAACAGGCTCGCCGGTCAAATAAAACATTAAATCTACCAAAAAGCTTAAAACAAAATATCCAGGAAATATGGAACATTAAGAAAAGACCAAACCTATGAATAATAGGGATAGAAAAAGGAGAAGTCCAACTCAAAAGCACAGAAAATATATGCAACAAAATCATAGAAGAAAACTTTCCTAGCCTAAAGAAAGATATGCATATGAAGATACGAGAAGCGTACAGACCACCAAATAGACTGGATCCAGAAAAAGTCCCCTTGCCACGTAATAATCAAAACACTAAACATACAAAATTAAAAAAGATTTAACCAATACGTAGCCATAAACCCAGCCCTATGGAAAGTACTAGAAGGAAAACTCCAACCCAAGGAAGTTGGCTACATCCACAAAAACACAGACAATACATGATCTCACAGCAGCAAATCCTAAAGAAGGCAAAAACACATAATATTATCACCAACAATTAAAAATTAAAATAACAGGAACTAGCAATCACTTGTCATTAGTATCCCTTAATATAAATGGACTAAACTCGCAGGACTCAGAAGGCGACCACCGTGGCACCATGCGGCGTCCACCTTCCCGTGTGGCGTGTGTGCGGCTCTCCCCACGTCCCGGGTGGTGGCAGGGGGTCCAGGCGGCCTGCGGCCAGGTCTGCGCCATTGTTGTCCCTGAACAGCACAGAGGACACGGCCGAGGGCGACGTGGAAGGGCACCAGGGCCCTCACGACAGGGGCAGAAATCGCCGTCCCCTCCTCCTTACCCGGGATCATGGAATCCTGCGGTGACCTCGGCCGCGCAGCCCTCGGAGCCTCCGCTGCGCAGCCCCCAGAACCACGAAGAAGATTCCAGAACAACCGCAGAAGGAGGAGGCCACGCGGCCACGGGAGAGCATCCGGCCACGCCCCAAACACTGAGCAGCGCCTGTGCCCGCGCAGCCGGTGCCCAGGACGAGCAGCACCAGGGGGAGGCCNGAGCGGCAGCAAATCTGGGAGCTGCTGTCCGCTGACAACCCCAACGCCCTCCCGGAGACCCTGGTGTGACAATTACACAAGACACGGGAAACTCGGACAATCACACAAGACACGGGAAACTCGGACAATCACACAAGACCCGGGAAACTCGGACAATCACACAAGACCCGGGAAACTCGGACAATCACAAGAGACGGGAAATATATTTTTAGAAAGTGTTTAGAAAGCGCTCAGCAAATCCAATGAGAGAAAAGCAGGACACGTCCATCCCATTCTAGGTGAAATTCAACGTGTTACTCTTAATTGTTGTATTTTCTGATTTTTGTCACATCACAACAGTGTACTATGTAAACAGTTTTATATGTATATAACATGTTACTCTTCATTGTCATATTTTCTGATTTTTGTCACATCACAACAGTGTACTATGTAAACAGTTTTATATGTATATAACGTGTTACTCTTAATTGTCTTGTTGGCAATGAGATTTTCCTGCGGTGTTTCTTGCAATTCTATGTTGTGCCATGATGAATAAAAACGTTAAGCAAAGTGTTCCCAGCCTTTAGATCTAACGAAGGAATGCATGCATTTCGGACACGCAATTCACCGCTCGCAAGGTCAAGTGCATTGTGTGTTGGCAGAGCCGTAGGAGCTCGTTTTTAAAATAGCTGGGAGCTTGGGGACATCAAATCAGTGTTTATACAGTCAAAGTTGTGTTAATGTAAATCCTTCATAAGAAATGAACGAAATGTACATACATACACGCATGCACACGTATGTTACGAGATCTAAGTCTGACAGTGCAGACAAGAGCTCAAGAGTCACGTGCCTGTTTCTTCGTTCGTTTGTGCTCTGTGCCCGCATCCTTCGCTTCTTTGGTGAGAGTTGGTTTCTTCCACGCCTTTAGCTCATTGCAAACATGGCACTTTGAAAACACGCATGACGCCCCGGAAGGAGGTTCAACGAGCAAAGTATGAAAGTTGGAGACAGTAGCACATGTATGTATAATCTAGTGTTCCTACAATGGAAGGTACAAACAAGCGAATTCTTGAAAGGACACGGGCCAGCTTAGCGTGACCTAGACAGACGTGAGCGTCAAGAAAGACCCCCAACACGCACATCACACACGAATGACCCTATCTCCACCATGACTGTCCTCTGATCGTGCTACACGCACATCACACACGAAAGACCCCGTCTCCACCATGACTGTCCACAGACCCCCAACACGCACATCACACACGAAAGACCCCGTCTCCACCATGACTGTCCACAGACCCCCAACACGCAGATCACACACGAACGACCCTATCTCCACCATGACTGTCCTCTGATCTTGCTATATGCACTGTGACGCAACAAACCCCCTGCTAAGTAGCTATTAACATACGTGTGTTGTGGGTTTTGCCTGCTAAGTAGCTATTAACATACGTGTGTTGTGGGTTTTGCCTGCTAAGTAGCNCACACACGAAAGACCCCGTCTCCACCATGACTGTCCACAGACCCCCAACACGCACATCACACACGAAAGACCCCGTCTCCACCATGACTGTCCACAGACCCCCAACACGCAGATCACACACGAACGACCCTATCTCCACCATGACTGTCCTCTGATCTTGCTATATGCACTGTGACGCAACAAACCCCCTGCTAAGTAGCTATTAACATACGTGTGTTGTGGGTTTTGCCTGCTAAGTAGCTATTAACATACGTGTGTTGTGGGTTTTGCCTGCTAAGTAGCTATTAACATATGTGTGTTGTGGGTTTTGCCTGCTAAGTAGCTATTAACATACGTGTGTTGTGGGTCTTGATCGGAAACACAATGCTCTGATGCCAACAGGCGGTGTGCGAATTGAGGAAATGGACAAATCCAGGTTTCTTCTTTTCTTACACACATGTTAACACGCATGTGCTTGGGAGACAAACAGCACTCGGACTGAATCTAAGGACACGCTAGAACGGAGCGGACACTTGCGTGGTCTGCCGATTTGATAACCACAGGGCAGGAGGGCAGATTTCACGGAGCTAAGGAGAAAGGACTTGGGTGCGGAAGAGTCCAGAAGAGACACAAACGGGACGTCTTGACCAGACAGGACTGTACAATAGCAGTGAGTGTTCTTCAGGACAAAGATAAATTAATCAATCAATTAATTAATCAATTAATTAATTAATAAATAAGTAAGTAAGTAAATAAATAAATAAGTAAATAATTTCACTCGTGTGACCCTGAACTTCAAGTTCACTTTGGATCACCCCACGTCTTGGGCTAGCCAGCTCCTAATCCACGTTCTCTTACGTGGCTTTGTTACCTTTACTGTTTACGTGTCTTGCATCCTCCACGTTTGCCTGCCACGCTGCCTTTCTTCTTCCTCCAGTCCTCTGGAGCAATGCCTAACCTCTCGCGGCCCAGTTATCGGCTGTTCAGCTTCTTACACTAATCACAGCAACGCATTTTCACAGAGCGTACAAATATCGCACAGCAACCCTCTGCAGCTCGGGTTCGTCCACGTGTGGACTCTCACTCATTTGCAATGTCAAAACCCGTTCTCTACATATGTACGGGAAACTAGGCAGAGATAAGACGCCTATTTGGGATATGTTGGATAAGTGCGTTCTGAACATAGGCGTGTTGCTTTTAAGACACTTGCCATGTGTAATAACAAACCATGCAAGGCCGTCAGCTCCGTGAAAATGCAGACAGAGGTGCACATCGTGAAAATGCACACACAGGTGCACATCGTGAAAATGCACACACAGGAAGTGTTAGAACTCTATAAATGCGACATTGGTTTTACGTTCCCACACATTACACGACACTCAGAAAAAGTGTGTGAATATGGCACTGGCTTCACATTCCTATATACTAAAGGACACACAAAAACAGGGTCTTACATGTGTGTGAATACAGCCTTGGCTTTACATTCCTACATACTAAAGACACACAGAAAAAGTGTCCTACATGTAGGTGAACTGACTTTACAGAAATTCTGCATCAAGGTTGAGAAAAAAAATTAATGACTTAAAAAAAGTAGACTATAACCAATTGTCAAATGAGGGTAAACTAAATAGGTATAAGTAAGCATTAAAGCAATTATAATTTACAAGGTTTTTTCAAGAAAAAGGAGAAAATATGTGGTNAAAAAAAGTAGACTATAACCAATTGTCAAATGAGGGTAAACTAAATAGGTATAAGTAAGCATTAAAGCAATTATAATTTACAAGGTTTTTTCAAGAAAAAGGAGAAAATATGTGGTCATATTTACTGAACATGATTTCTATCTATTCCTCATTTATAAAAAAACCACCCATTTATTTTGTTCTATTTTTCTTAAGTTATTAATATCTTTTGCAAATAAATAGTTTTAACTTTTTAATACTTTGTTTAAAAATTATGTAGCTGAGTTACATTTCTTTCTAGGGCATGCAGTGTTTTCTCAAAAGTTATTTTAAGAAAAAGACATTCCAAAGAAGCTTAATTTGGCACACTAATGGTAGTCATAACATAACTGCTATTTAAGTAATAGTTTGGTGCATTTATGAATTTTGACCCAAAAGTACATTCAGTGACAATTACAGGATAAAAATAACATAGCCATAAAATAGTCAAGTAATAAGTCTAAGTACAAAGCTCCTAAAACTATACCAAGTTCAGATCAAGTAACAATTCTACAAACCAAGATTTTTAATAAGATCTACTATTTCTTACTCAATATCATTGAATAAATAACTAAAACTACAACTATAATATGAATTTTGTATTAAAATAGCACGTAAGTATTAGTAGGCAAAATACCTAAACAAACAGGGGAAGTCGGGTGTTTGGTTCATGTTAGTACTTTTGCCAGATGTTAGCTGCCTGAAAGGAGCNAGGCTCTATGGATTACACCCTATGCTATCTCTCAGGGTAAATTACAAGCAGTAATTTTTTTGCTTCAATAGACTGAAGGAGAAATAAGTACAAAGAGTCAAGGAAATGTTTTAAGGTTAGTGTGAGGTTTAGCTTGGGACTGCACTACCTATCTGCTGGTAGAGTGAATTCAGGACACTCTGGCTCTCTCTCTAAGAGCTATGGCTCAACAACTTCAGACATGCAGTAATTCTTGTCCTTAGCATCTGTGAATGTCCCAATGGAGATCTCTTTTCCTGGACACTAACACTAACCAACTGTCTGCCAAAGACGATAACGATAGGAGGGAAGACTTTTAAATTTAGACAAACACTTGGGTATTAGACAGAATATGGGTATTGACTGTGATTACTTTCTTGCTGAATCACACATTGCTGGGACAAGTCATCTAATACACCAATGCATAGAGGAAATTGTGTCCAGGAATTGATTAATACACTGCTGGGGCTTGAGGGATAAATCCCACCATAGGGGAGCACTCTGG
>LOEQ01000276.1:2250-16590 GCA_001685075.1 Bramus lutescens
CTGGCCTATCAAAAGGGCCAAGGCAGTTTCTTTATTAACCAATGAATGTAACACATAGACAGATGACCCTCCTACATCACCACCCCTGTGCTCCCAACTTTTGCCCCGCAGTCTTGTCTACTTCCAGTATCCAGGAGGATAACTATATGTTTTTTTTATATGGCAAAGCTAACCATTTTGGCAAGAAACTGCTCTTGCCTTGACTGCTGCCAGTGTGCTGTACAGACTGGACAAGTGGGACATGGGGAAAAGACTGCTAAACTTTGCCAAAAACAAGGCAGAACAGTCCCTCAAGATTCTTGCTTCACAGAAGACTCTTTCAGATGCTCTTGACATAAGGGAAAGCAACTGACAAAGTTTGCCAATACAAGGCAAACTTTCCAACTTCAAGTCTGCCAAATATTCTAGGCCTGCAGACCAAAGATGTATGTTCCAATGTGCAGAGAAACTTTGGGTGACTGTCCAGGAAGCCATATGTCTCTGTTGTTAGGTAATATTACATCTTTCTGTAGTCTTTGATGGAGTTAAAGGCAAAATTGTTAGAATTGTTCATGGTTCAAGTCACCTGAAACATCTACAGGTCTGTCAGGCACCTTGTGGCTATTGATATGATGACCAGGTATATGGTGGTGACCTCAGAGAGAAAGAGAAGTGGAATGGTTCCTGTGCTGTGATAAGAGGCAGTTCTGAAGAAGCAAAGGCTAGAGGAATGGGCTGATGATGTTGGTGGTCTTCTTGCCACCCAGGATGAGGGTAACATTTGGGCTTGGGCTGCTGCGTACAGCCATACATGGGTCTTCAACAGCCGGGGTCTATGTTGATGTCTATGACCCATGTTGCCACCAAGGACACAGGGATGCCCAAGGTGTGGGATGCCACCTGTGGTCATTGTGGTGAACATAGGCTGTGCCACCACCAGGCCTATGTTGGTCTAGGTGGACTGTGCTGCCACCCGAAAAACATAATGACATCAGGCCTGGGTTGCTGCCAGGAACCATGTCTGGGTCCATTCCCCTGTAGGGTCTGTGTTTATGGCCAGGGCTTTGGTGACCACTGAAGGCATTGTAGATGACTGGGTTCTGATCAAATACCTGAGTCCATGTTGGTCTCCACGGGACATGCTTCCATTGGGACCATGATAATCTGGATGGCCTGTGCTGACACCCATGGCCATGTTGACATCTGATCCTGGGCTGCATTGAGGAGCCATGTCTGGGTCTGTGGCCCTACTACAGCCAGGGTCTGAACTGATGTTTGTGACTCCTGATAACATTGAAGGCAATGCTGATGCCAGGGTCTGGGCCACCTCCTGGGGCTATGTTGGTGTCCAAAGACCACACTGCCATGGGGACCATGCTGATCTGAATGGCCTGCCCTGCCACCTGGGGTCATGGTGACATCCAAGCCTGGACTGCTGCCTGGGTCCATGTCTGGGTTCATGGTCCTACCACAGTAGGTAGGGGTCTGTGATATCCATGACCCATGGTGCTGTCAGTGAGGCCATGGTGTCATCTGAACTAGGGATGCTGCTGAAGGCCACATCTGGGTCTGTGGCCTGATAGCAGCAAAGGTCTGTGTTGATGTCCATGGTTCCTGATACCACTGAAGGCAATGCTAATGCTAGGGGTCTGGGCTGCCACCAGTGGCCATGTTGGTATCCAAGGGCTTTGCTACCATGGAGGTCAGGCTAATCTATATGGTCTGTACAGTCACACAGGCCTGAACCCAGGCTGCTGCAATGGGCCACGTCTGGGTCTGTGGTCCAACAGCAGCCAGGGTCTGGGCTGAATTCCATGGCTCATGATGTCACAAGAGGTCATAGGAACCAAGCATGTTGAAATCCAAGGGCTGTGTTGAAATCAGCCCTGTCCCTCACTGGCCCCAGGATAGCTGTCCCTACCTCTCGCTGGACACGATAACAGGAGAGCTGGTATTTTGTCTGCCCCTGCCTCTGCCCTCATGGGAGAGCTGATCTCAGCACTCAGGAGGCATGACCCCACCCTGCACCATGAGCGTGTGAGAACTGGTCCCAGTGGCATGGGCTTAGGAAAGCTGGCTCTGCTCCGCAGTTGAGGGGAGTGGTACCAGTGACCCAGACCCACCAGCTCAAGTACCATTCCGACCTATATCCTGGACCTTGGTTTGGCCCACCTTAACTGCTGGCCCATCTTTGACCTGCTGGTGTGCACAATGGGCTGGTCCTACAGATGATAACTGCAGAATCGCCATGACTCAGGCAACAACAGGATATGAGAGGAGTTTTGAGGAGGGCTCAGTGGTGATGGCATAGCAGAAACCAAAGGCCTTCAACCAGACTGATGACTCATTGAGATGAACACTTCATGGTGGGGATTGTCTGGACAAAAGGGTATACTGCCTGACACACCACAACTCCTGATACCACTAGGATGAAGGAAGAGGTGTTGAACAGATGGAGAAGCTAGGTGGGTTTTGGTTGTTTTTAATTAGTTTGGGGGCGGGGACACACTGCAGGGTTCAGGGGATTATATGGAGGGACTGGGAAGTGAGCGGGATTAGAGTGCATGATGTGTAACTTCCAAAGAATCAATAAAGAATTATAAGAAAAAATAGCTATAGTTTTTTAGTTACGATAAAAGGTGAATTAGGTATAAAACTTTGGAATCACTAAGATAAGATAGATAGTGGAATATTTTCTCTGAATTTGCTAAAAACAAATGGACTGAATATTATAAATGTAATCCTTACTTATTAACTTTTCTGTTGAATATCGTTTGACTATGTTAAGGTTAAAACCTAACTCTGCCTCTTCCAACAACTATCAAATGCTAATCATTCCTCAACCAGGGGTGGGACTTCATTCTCAACTCCTCTCTCGGCTGGGGTTTTGTTTGGCCTGAGCTTATCAGGGTCTTGTACATGCTGTTGCAATTGCTGTGAGCTCCTATGTACAGTCTCCCTATTGTGCCCAGAAAACACCATACAGATATAGAAATGCACCACATCTAGCTCTCATGAACTTGCTGCCTTTTCCTCTGTGAAGATCTCTGAGTGTGGGAAAGGGCGCAATACTGAGAATTAATTAAGGGCTGAGCATTCTGCAGTCTCTTATTCTCTGCATGTTGACCAGTTGTGGCTCTCTGTAGCAATCACTATCTATTGCATAAAGAAGCTTCTCTGATGAGGGTGAAGATACATTAATCTATAGGTATAATGATAAGCCATTAGGAATTGGCTTAATATTATGTCCATTTAGCAGAATAATAGTGGTAAATTCTCCCCTGTGCCTATGTAGCCACAGGCTCTTGGCACTGATAGCATGGTGCCCTATGGGTTTTACCTTTGGATCAGACCTTAAATCTCTGTATTGATAGCCATCTATTGCAAATAGAGTTTTCTGGTAAGGTTCAGAGATGTCTTACTCTGTGGGTATAATTATAAGTCACTAGTTGTTTGATACTATGCCTATTTATCAGAGTAGTACGTTCCCTCCTAGGGTCTATGATCTGTCTAACCATCATAGGCTCTTGGTCTGATAATGGTGCTAGGTATGGGTTTCATTTGATGAACAAAAAATATGTGCTACCTAGGGGGATAATTCTAAGCTTTAATAAATTAAATTATGAAGTTTGCAGGTATTATATGGAGCTGGATATAATTGTTTTTAGTGAGGTAACCCGAACTATAAATAAATAAATAAACATCGTTTTCTCTCATTTGTGGTTGTTATCTTTAAATCTTTAGACAAATCTAGAATGCCGATAGAGGTCAGGAAATTACTAAATTGTAATGAGGAGGGATTTTCAAGAAAGGGGAGATAGAATACACTATATAAAGGCTTAGAATGGAATTCTCTCTATACATAGATTTAAAAAGCTTAAGTACAATTATTCTGTATAGGGCAACAATGCCTATATTAGACACCATATACTAACAAAGGAAAAACACAGTATCAGGAATGTGGTACTTCTCATAGCTGTTGACCAGGACGTTACCAAAGACCCCACACATTACAGGCTGTTGCCAATACTCATGGTCGCTGTGCATCACTTGATGGTACAACCCCGTTGCCAAAGACACCAGATAATAGAGTCACATGAAGAAACTGAGCTGGTACTGAAGCTTTAGAGTGCTGGAATGTGTTGTCTGTATTCATGGAAGGGCAAAGGAGTCATCAACCCAACCCAGCTGTGAGTCCTATGAGCTACACTAATGACTAGCCTGACAAAATAGTAACCACGTGCAATAGTAGCATCAATGTTATTGAGTAATCAACCACTTTCTGATTTAATGCACACTCTACGAGATAGATTTGGTTTTTTTCTTAACAGATTATAAAATATTGTGCTGAGTATTGTGTGATAGTTTTATTGTTCATTCATCATTTGATATTTCTAGGCTAGTTCCATTTATTGGAACTTGTGAATAGAGCAGCAATGAATATGGATGGGCAGGTATTTCTGTAGTGGAACACAGAGTTATTTGGGAATATGCCCAAAAGTGGTAGAACTTGATTGGTGCAGGATTCCTTTCTGTATGCTGTGAATATGTTTTATTACCATCACTTAATAAAAAAGCTGATTTGGCCAATAGCCAGGCAAAATAGAGTCAGGCAGAAAATCCAAGCACAGGTACAGGGAAAAAGAAGGCAGAATCTGGAAGACATCAGCAGCCACCAGAGAAGCAAGATGGGAGGTAACAAGCTGCAAACCCTGTAATAAAATATAGAATAATCGAAATGGGTTAATTTAAGTTGTAAGAGCCAGTTAATAATAATAATCCTGAGCTAATAAGCCAAACAGGTCTATTAATTATTATTAAGCCTCAGAGTGGTTATTCGGGAAGAGGCCAGTTACACTGGGTTATGTGGTAGATTTATTTCTAACTTTTAGAGGCACCTCCACACTGATTTCCACTGTGGCTGATTAGTTTTCACTCCAACCAGCTGAGAATTAAGTGTTCTCCTTTCCTAATATCCTTGCCAGCATTGTTTTTGTTTTTGTTTTAATCCTAGTCATTCTCACTGGGGTAAGACAAAAATCTCAAAGTAGTTTTAATTTGTATTTCCTTGGTGGCTAAGGAAGTTGAACATTTAAAAAATGTTTTGCATCCATTAGCATTTCATCTTTTGAGAAGTCTCTGTTCAGGTCCATGCCCCATTTATAATATTTTTAATTTATTCTTTGAGAATTAAATACATATATATAATGTATCTTGATCATAATTCATCACATACATCCCCTTCCAACTTCCCCCAGGATCCTCTAACAAATCTCCCTCCCAAATTTTCTCCTTATTTGTTTATTTCAACTCACTGAGTTGCCATTATGTTAATGAGCATAGTGTCATCCACTGAGACATGACCAAAACATCAGTTGTCACCCCTACAAGGAAAAGTGACTCTCTCCGCCAGCATCCCTGCCCAGTTTCTAATTAGGTTATTTGATTTCTTGATGTCTACATTTTGTTTAAGTTCTTTGTACGTTCCAGATTCAAACCTTCTGTCAGATGTATAACTGTAAAGATTTTTTTCCCAATTCTTCAGGCTATATCTTCACTTCAGTGATGGTATTCTTTGAGGGACAAAAATGTCTTAGTCTCATGATTTCCCATTTAATAGTTGCTTGACTTAATACCCAAGTTAACATGTTCCTGTTCACAAAGTCTTTCTTGGGGCTGGAGCAACAGCTTAGTGGGTAAGAGCACTTGTTGCTCTTGCAGAAGACATTATTTGCTTCCCAGAACCCCCATAGTGCCTTGCAACCCTCCATTTCCAGGGAATCTGAACTTGTCTTCCACCAGCCACAGGTACCAGGCATGCACACACTGGCGTCCATACAAACATGGAAGTAAAACATTTTTGTACACATTTTTTAAAAAGAAGAAAGACCTTTCTTGTGACAACGAGTTCGAGCATATCGAGCCCTTCCTTCTCTCAAATTCGGGTTATTATCTCTTATGCTGCGGTCCTTGATCCATCTACAGCCGAGTTGTGCAGAGTGAGAGATATTATCTAGTTTCATTCTTCTACATGTCCAGTTGTTCAGCACTATTTTGTTAAAGGTGCTCTTTTCTCCAGTGTGTACTGTTGGTCTCTTTGTCAAAACTCAGATGGCTGTAGGAGTGTGGGCTTATATGTGGGTCCTCAATTCTAATCTGTTGGTCAGTGTGCCTGGTTTTATGTGAGTATCTTGAGCTTTTATTAGTAAGACTCTACTACAGATAACGTTACTTGAAACCTGAGATGGTGATACCTCCAGTTTTCCTTTTGTTTTATCTTTTTAAACTTACATTTTTGAAAATAGATTTTTTCCTTATAATATATTCTTAATGTTCAGAATTGCTTTGGCTGTCCTGTTTCTTCGGTGTTTGCATATGAAATATAAGATCTTTTTTCAGTTTCTAATGAAGAACTCAGTTGTGGTATGTTCATATTCTTCTAAGTAATGCCTAACACATTCTGTCAAGATTGTGTTAGAGACGCTCTACTCCTCAGAATTTCCAGCATCTCTTTATTACTGAAAGATTGATAACTATTATATGGTCACTGTCAGCCTATAGACACATCATACAGTGCTCGTCCTTCATTCTAATTATTCTCTTTATTGATTGCTGTATTGAACCATTTTGTTCTCTCAGGAAATCCTATTCAGTCATGGTGTACAAGCTTTTCCCATACATTTAGATTTTGTTTGCTCATATTTTGTGAAAGATTTTAGCTTCTATTTTAGTCAAGTATATCAACCTTAGCTTTCTGTGTCCCCTCCTGGATTTTGCAGAAGGGCTACTTTGCTCTCATGTAATGAGTTTGCAAAGACTCTCTCATCTTCAATGTTTGTTTAAAGCATGAAAATTAGTATTATTTTTCTGAAATATTTGTAGAATTCAGCTTCATTAACCAGTAATGTCTTTTTGCTTTTCAGTGAAGGAAGGCTACTCTGATTTGATTCTCCTCTCATTATTAAGCTGTCCAGTCTTTCTATTTTTGACTGAAGTCTTTCTTTATATGTTGTACATGTACAAAAATTCTCCAGTTTTTCTAGAGAATTGAATATACTTGCCAATAACAATCAGTAGCAGTAGTTTCATATGATTCTTTGTATTTCAGAGATTTCTGGTGTTGTACTTATTTGATTTATGATTCAATCTGTTTTACTCATAGTGTATCTAGCAAAGTTTTGTCAATTCTGGTCACCCTTTCAAACAGCTCAGATTAGTAAGGCTTTGTACTGCTTCTCCTAGACCTTCTTTTAATCAGTGTTTTAACCTCCCTATGTGGCTCCAGGCACATCCAACCTAATCTTCTCTTCAGCCCTTCTGCTGAAGAATTTGGCCTTCACAGTGACCGGTGCTTAGGGACTCTCCCTTCCCCAGAACTTTGCAGTATCAGGATCTCACCACAGCAACAGTGAGAGATGTCTGCTCACTGACCATGTCTACAGTTTGTCCAAGTTCACAGTCTGGAAGAAAGTCTGCTTCCTCTTTCAGTGGTCACACCTCATACCAGCTTTCCCAAAGGCACCTGGACGAAGAATGCTGGAGTCAGTCCCGTGGCAATGCATGCCTCCAACACTCTCCTGGCCTCCTGGGTGCTGGCTGTGCTTACAGATGCTCTGTATCTTCCTTCATCTGATAGCATTGCATCCATCAAAGGAAAGAGGGCGGTGTCATGAAGTCTTGCGAGGTAGCAGGCACACTATTCATAGTTTTATAATTTATTTTTTTTCTTTATTCTGAAATCATCCGGGCTGTTTGTTCTTTTTGTATTTCACTGGGGTATGATATTGTTTCCTTGTGTCATCTCTACTTCTTCATGATAGTATTTATTAATAGGAATACTCTTCTTAGGACTGATTTTATTTCATGCCATAAGTTTTCATGTGTTGTATTTCCCCATTTTGTTTCTCCCAAGGTAATTTTAGATTTTTCAACCAATTTCTTTATCAGGCCATTATTTATTTGGAAATACAATTTTAAACTACAAAGTACTTGTCAATTTTTTTGAAATCCAACTTACTACTAATTACTAGTTTCAGGAATTGTGATTAGAAAAGACACTTTATTTTATTTAAGTCTTAAACTATTTCAGACTTGTTTCCTGACCCAAATAAGATGTTTCCTGAAGAGATTTCCAGTAATTAGAATGTAATCTGTGTCACTATTAGATTCAGTGATACAGTCTTTTAATGCCACTTGCTCAAAATGATTAAGTTCAAAGCTTCTGTATAATTTCTTGCCTGATCTGCCTAATCCTGGAAGCAGTACAGTGAATCCTTGTTATTACTTACTGCACTCTGTCCCTTCACATCCATTAGTATTGATTGTGTCCTCTTCAATATGGAATGCTCATATACTTGCAAATATTAAATACTATTTATTAGCTGTCCATTTCATTATATAATATGCTTCTTTATTTCCTTTTACAGACTTGTGAGTAGTTTTTTAATGACCCTTGGGGAAGGTGGCACAGTTTCTAAACTCAGTAACCACAGGGGAACAAAGTTGATTAGGACCCTATCATTAATGCTTTGGTCCCCAGATTCCTAGCAGGTATATTACCCAGAGATTATGACTTTAGAAACTTTTATTTAATGAAAGGCTTTGAGAATTAAGTTTCGGGAACTAAGTAAACAGTCCAGATCCTGGCATTGCCATTAGTTCATGAATCCAAGCACATATGAAAAGAATTCCTCCTGCTGCAGAGAACATTACTGTGGTTCGGGAATCACTTTACACCACCTCCCTGACCTTACAGACACGTCGGCTCCAGCGCCCACTTCTCTGTAAGGTAAGATGCACACAGCACATCTAAAAATGATAGCATCTGATTGAGTGCAGTAAATAGGACAGAGAAGTAACTCTTCCTGCTGAAGCCTTACTTCAGGAAGCGAGAAAACGTCACTGCTTCAAAAAGAATTTAAAGGGGGCTAGTGATTAACCGAAAGGAAACCTCGGGTTTAACTACAGCTTGTTCACCCTCAGCATCCCTCTTGCTTCTTAGTCTTCCTGACATCATATCTACAGGCTTTCTTTTCCCATCAGCTGAAACCGTTTCCTCCCTAGGACTCTGTTCAGTTTCCTTTGTGTTTAAATTTGAGTTTCCTCTGTGTTTTATTCAATGTTTATGTCTTCTCATCACCCACTAGTTCTTATCCACCTTGCATCTCATTGCTCACACACCTATTCATCATTTACAGCCTCTTTCGGTTACTTTTGAGATACAGTTGACAGCTCCCCACTTCCATGTGTTTCTGGGGATACGGATTGGAGGTGATGAAGTCACTCAACAGGAAAGATGAATACAGTTCCTGTGAATGTAAGCACTCTAAGTCTGACTTGTTCATCTGTAGGCTGATCTTTTTCAACCTCCAAAATCTTCCCTGTGCCTGTTAAAACTTCTTACCTTTAAAAATAAGCTTTATTGCTGGGTGGTGGCAGCACACACTTTTAATCTCAGTACTCATGAGAGAGAGGCAGCAGATCTCTATGAGTTCTAGCACAGCCTTATTTACAGAGTGAGTTCCAGGACAGCTAAAGTTACAAAGAGAAACCCTATCTTTAAAAAAAAAACTTTATTATAAAAATGTGTAAGTAAAAACATCACACACCAACACCAAAAATAACCAGGTCTGGTCTACACACCTCAGTGCACTTCTGCACAGTTAGAACAGGCATTCTGAGGCCATGGAGTTTCACACTTCCACTCTGAAATGTATTTTTTGCTTTCATAATGATGCTTACTCATGATATAATTTTCAAATAATCAGCTAAAGTATGACATTTTCATACACGTATCCAGTGTATTTTAATCATATTCACCCCTGATACCTTATTGGCTAAACTTTTCCTGGCTCCTCTATTTGCATGTTTAATCTAGTTTCTTTTTAATATCTATATTTATTCATCATATAATTATGCCATTTGTTGTCTTCCTTTTCCTTCCTCCACCCCCTTCCATGTATCCCTCACTCACTTTCAAATTCATGTCTTCTTTCTCTTAAATTGCTGTTACATATATGCATAAAATATAAATAAAACGTGCTGAGTCCACTTAGTGTCTTGTGTGCATGTGCTGTCAAGGCTGACCGCTTGATACTGGATGACCAGTCAGGGGCTTATCCCTGAAGATGGCTAATTCTCTTCTCTTGCCTGCAGTTCTTTGTCTAGGGGTGAAGCCTCCTGACACGTGCCCCTACCACGCTACTATGTCTGCGGCTGTGGTCATTGTTCAGATTCTGTTTACACAGCCATATTGTTAAGGTATCATGGGTGTGAGGTCCTTGTCATTTCGAGGAGACACAGCCTCACAGCAGACTTCCGTGTCCTCTGGTTCGCACAGTCTTTCCACCATCCCTTCTATACAGAGAGGGGGTGACAAGGGTGAGAACTACACTTACCTGTGGGTACAAGGGCCAGTATTCAGAATGAAGTTACAAGTCATACTAGTTTAGTAAAGTGGGGTTAGGACATTTTACTCTAACACTCATGGCCTCACCAGCTCCAGAAAGTTGGGCAGGTATGTGACCATTTTCTACAAATTACTTGTTCATTGCTGCCAACAGTAAATAAAGAGGTATGTTTTATGCTTAAATATTTAACCATACACATATTTTGATTGTAATCGCTTTTCAATCAATTTATACTGTCATTTTCTCTCCAGAAAATGATTAAATTGCTTTTACCCGTAATAGGAAGCATGATCACTTTTTCTTTAATTACATTGGTTTGAAGTTTCATAACAGTACTTGGTAGTGACAGTAGCAGGTATGAATATTTGTCTTCAATATGAGCTTAATGGAAGTTATTACTGTAATTTCATGTCTGGATGGATAGTAGCTGATAAAGATGCTGATTTGTATTATATAAATGCAAGATCCTTGCATTTAGAATTTTCTCAGAGCTACGTCCAAGGAGTTTTTGGCACCTATAAGGATGAGTTTGTGATGTTCACAATGCCTTCTATTGACTCATTACATGGTAATAAGTCAATTACCACTATGGGGAGTGTATTGCTTCTTTGAATTCCTTTAACTTGGTCATCATAGTTACTATTCAGAGAATATATTTTCTTACCTAACTTGTCTGGGATAGATTTCTATGTTTGCTACTAAATATAGCAAGTGGGCTTTCTTACTCTGGTTGTATGAGGAAGGTTGTTTTCCTTTAGCTTCGGGGTTAATTTTTTTAAGTTCTTTTGATTTTATTTATTTTTTGGGAGAGGGACTAACTATGGGCAAGCTATGGCGCTCCTGTAGAGGTCAGAGGACCACTTCCAGGAGTCCTTTCCATCCCTTTACCATGTGGATTCCAGAGACTGAACTCAGGCAATCAGCCCCAGGGAAAATACTTTAACCTGTTGATCTAATTCACTGGACTCTGAATAATTCTTATAAACTAAGATTGGACAACATTGCTTCACTAGCATTTCAGCCTCCATGAGAGAGGGATTCACCTGGTGAAGTGATTTCATACTTTATACTTTTCCATGTTTAAAAAAATGTATAAGTGTTTTCCTACATGTATATTTGTGTGCCATGTGTGTAGCTTGTGCCCACTGAGGCCAGAAGAAGGCATCAGATGCCCTGGAACTGGAGTAACTGATGGTTGAAAGCTGCCATGTGATTGTTGGGAATCAAACTTAGATTCCCTCAGAGAGCATCAGGTGGTCTTAACTGCAGAGCCACCTCTCTTAGTTTTTGTATGACCTTCTCATGACCAATTAAAAATGTATTTAAGTATAACTTTAAACTTTTTATTTTAAGTAATTTTATTTTGATGATATTTGAAAGTAATAATGCCATGCTCTTCAGCTGCAGGATATACAGATCTCCATCTCAGCCCTTCCAGGAAACCTCTTCCCTTCTGGCTAGATTCCATAATGCTGGAAGGTGCTATGCAATTGGCTGGGGAAGAAAAGTTATCCAGGGTCTTGCCCATCACTGGACCCTGCATTCTACAGTACTGACCTTCCAGGTAAGGTGCACCCACTGCTGCAATAGTGACATGGGAATTTCATGCCTTGTATGTAGACATGGTCAAGAGTTCATGGCTGGAAAGTCTTAGGCCTTATGGTGGAACCTACTACTGTTGTTTTGGTAAATGGTTCTGGCATCAAACTGCCTTCTAAATAATTAAGTTTACATCCACAGACCTAACCTGCTCTCAGTCTTGGTGAGAAGAGTACCTTTCTGCAGAAGGCACCAGTCAGCGTGGACTCATGACAGGTCACATGACTGGATAACCTCATGACTGGTCAACATGCTGGGAATCAGGGACTGTGAGTGCTCAGGACTAAATGAGGCATCTTTATCACCCCTGTACACTCAGGAGCCTGCACACTCAGGGCTGTGTGGAAAGGCAAGGCTCACAGGACATTGGAAAAGAAGGCAGAAGCAATGTAGGAGAGAGTGATTAGGGAGGAGTGTTGCCAACTCTTGCCTTCTAAATATGAAGTAACTTGTGAGCCTACAGCAGCTGTTGATATCTGTATGAGATCTGCATAAATTCAGGTGGATCAAAGTTCCAGCACAAAAATCTGAGGAACTCTTGAGCCCTTATGAAGGGCTATTGGCAACCCATGGCTGCTGGGGGAGGAAGAAGTGCTTTTCTTCAGGAGCATGTCCAGCGGTAGGTGCCATGCACCCTCAGTGGATGGCCCACAGCCATGCACATATGGGCAGCACTAACTGGTCTTAGTGGTTTATACCTATATGTTCATGCATATATACGCATAGAGACATAGCAATAACAATTCAAGAAGGGAAGCCAAGAATTTGAGTGGGGCATGGGAAGAGTTGGAGGAAGAAAAGGGAGTTGAGGGAAATGATATGGTTCTATCTTAATTTAAAAAATAGTTAGCTATTTAAAGAGAAAAACAAGTAAGAAAAAAACACATTGTGCTCTGTAAAAAAGAGGATATGAGGTTGGAAGTGGGGTGGGTTGGGTGAAGGTGGCAGGAGGAGGAGGCAGAAATGAGGAGTGGAAGTGACCACCGTGCATTGTGTACAAATAGGAAATCTTCAAAGAGTATATTTTTAAAAGATGAGAGATGAAAGGTAATTGAAAAGAGATCTTGGGTAATAAAAGCGGCTGAGGGGGAGTTAAGGTAGCTGAGTATTTGAAGTCAGTTCTGAATACTAAATTAAGTGTTATAACTAGGTTATAACTAGGTCACATGAGGTGACCCACAGGAGAATATGGCTGAACTTAGAAACCTAAGCCTCTAAGGAGAAGCAAGCATTATGCAAATGCCCCATGTCACCAATGCATGGGGTTCAAGTTAAAGGAGACACACATCTGCTTTGTTTGTTCCCTGTAGTTCAGTCTTACTGTTTCTTATCTTTTCCAGATACCTCGTTTACATGGAACCAGAAAATCACACAGGGATTCCAGAGTTTTATCTGTTGGGACTTTCAGAGAACCCAGAGATTCAGTCTGTTGTCTTTGGACTGTTTCTATCTTTGTACTTGGTGACCAGCTTTGGGAATCTGCTCATCATCCTGGCCATTGTCTCTGACCCTAAACTGCACACACCCATGTATTTATTCCTCTCTAACCTGTCCTTCTCTGACATCTGCTTCACCTCTACCACTGTCCCAAAGATGCTGCTGAACATCCAGACACAGAGGAAGCACATCACCTACGTGGGATGCATCGCGCAGATGTACTTTTTCACGGTTTTCGGACTTCTGGACAATTTGCTTCTGACTGTGATGGCATTTGACCGCTTTGTGGCCATCTGCCACCCCCTGCACTACACCGTCCTTATGAGCCCTAAGCTCTGTTTCCACCTACTTCTCCTGGCGTGGCTCACAAGCATTCTTGGAGGCCTGCCTGAGAGTTTAATGGCTCTGAGACTGTCATTCTGTGCCGTCGTGGAAATCCCACACTATTTTTGTGAGCTTCCTGAACTCCTCAAGCTGGCCTGCTCTGACACCTTCATCAACAATGTCATGTTATATGTTGTAACAGGCATCATGGGCTTTTTTCCCCTTGCTGGGATACTTTTCTCTTATTCTCAGATTGTGACATCTGTCCTTCAGATTTCAACAACAGGAGGGAAATATAAAGCATTTTCCACCTGCAGTTCTCACCTCTCAGTTGTCTCTCTGTTCTATGGAACCTGCCTTGGAGTGTACCTCAGTTCTACATGGACACAGGCTTCTTGGGCAGGGGTGCTTGCCTCCATTCTGTATACTGTGGTCACTCCCATGATGAACCCCTTCATCTACAGCCTGAGGAACAGGGACATGAAGAGAGCCCTGAATACACTTCTATGTAATCTATCATCATCATCTTGAAAGTAGGAATTTTTGTATGCATATGTGTTTAAGTGTGTGTGTGTGTGTGTGTGTGTGTGTG
>LOEQ01000276.1:29053-39439 GCA_001685075.1 Bramus lutescens
AAAGAAAGAAAGAAAGAAAGAAAGAAAGAAAGAAAGAAAGAGAGGGGGAGGGAGAGAGGAAGGGAGGGAGGAAGGAAGGAAGGAAGGAAGGAAGGAAGGGGAAGGGAGGGAGGGAGGAAGGGAGGGAGAGAGAAAGAGAAGAAAAGAAACAAAAAGGAAAGAAACTGCAAGCCAATGTCCCAATGAATGTAAATTCAATAATCCTTAGTAAAATACTTGAAAATCAAATACAGGCATACATAAAAATGATAATCTACCATGACAATTGGATTTTTCCTGGAGACACAGAGATGATTCAACACTTATAAGTTAATAAATGTAAGAAATCACATAAACAGACTTAAATATAAAAATCACATGATCTTCTCAATAGATTCAGAAGAAGACTTTGATAAGATGAAACGGAGTTTTATAATAAAAATCTTAGAGAGAGTAGGACAGGAGGGAACATACCTCAAAACAATTAAGACAATATATGGCAAAGCCACAGGCAACATTATTTTAAATGGAGAAAAACTCGAAGCAATCAATCTCTTCGAAGTTAGGAGCAGAGTAGGGAATAGGGCTGCACACTCCCCACTCCCTTTCAACATGGTGTTCAAGCACAGTAGAATGAAATTAAAGAAATACAAATAGAAAAAAAGTTAAATTATCTTTATTTGATAATGGTATGATATTATACATAAGAGATCCCAAAAAATCCACCAAAACCTTACAGAAACAATTAAAATTTTAGCATGGTGATAGGGTACAAAATTAACTTATAAAAATCAATAACTTTTTTATACAACACCAACAACACACTGAGAAAGACCTCACAGATACATTCCTATTCACATTAGTCTCAAATAAAATCAAATATCTAGTAAGAAACCTAGTCGAGGAGGTGAAAGATCTCTAGAGTGAAAACCTTGAATCTCTGAAGAAAGAGACCAAAGAAGATGCTAGAAGATGGAACGACCTCTTATGATCATGGATTAGTAAAAGTAATATTCTAAAAATTATCATTCTACCAAACACAATTTTCAGATTCAATGCAGTTACAATCAAAATATCCCCAATCTTCTTCAAAAAAATAGAAAAACACATTCTAAAATACATATATAACCACAAAAGACCCAAGAGAGCCAACGTAATCCTGAGCAACAAGAACAATCCTGAAGGAATTCTCGTTCCAGATTTCAAGGCACATTATAGAGCTACAGTTCTAAAAACAGCAGTGGCATAAAATAGACCAATGGAACAAAGCAGAAGATCCAAATATTGAGTACACACAACTACAGCTGCCTGGTGTCAGACAAAAGCATACCCTGGGGAAACCAGCATCTTTAACAAATGGCGCTGGGAAAACTGAGTGTCAAGAGAAAAATGAAGTCAGCAGCAGCGGTGCTGGTGCATGCTGCTGTGGGGACTTTGATTGTATTGTCGCTCCCACACTGCCAATGGAGTTAAACCTTGATTTAGAGGGCATAGTCCACATTCAGCTGGCCAGAATAAACCATAGAGTTTTCTGGCCGACTCGGAGGAAAAGAGAGAGACACAAAGAGAGTAAGGAGGGGCTTGAAAAGATTCCTGGGCCCTTTTTCAATCTGAGAAGGTGGAGAGGAAGGTCCTCTAATCCTTTCTCCATCGCCCTGTGGATCTATCAGATATTTATATTTATATAGGGATATTTATACCCTAATATCTAACTCCCAAGCTTTATTTATTAATTAAAAAGTAGCTGCTATAGCACGCCTTTAATTCCAGCACTTGAGTGAAAAAGGCAGATGGGTCTCTGTGAGTTCAAGGCCAGCCTGGTCTGAGAACAGTTCCAAGACAGTCAAGGCTAGACCAATGAAACTCTGTCTCTTAAAACAAACAAACAAACAAACAAACAAACAAACAAAAAGCCTGAAAATTAACCCCAAATGGTTCAAAGACCTTAATATGGATCCTAAAATGGTTAGAAGAAATCAGCTAGTACACTACAAAATTCAGGCTAAGTAAGAGACTTTCTGAATAGGATTCCTTTGCCCAGGAATCAAGGCCAATGAACAAGCAGAACGTCATAAAACTAAAAAGCTTCTGAACAGCCAGGGAAAGAATCAAGTGAAGAGGAAGCCCACAGAGCAGGAGAGACTCTTTGCCAGCTGTACACCTGACAGAGGATAATATGCACCATATATAAAGAATGGGAACCACAGGCTGGAGGGATGGCTTAGCAGTTAAGAGCATTGACTGCTCTTCCAAAGGACCTCGGTTTAATTCCCAACACCCGCATGGCAGCTCACAATTGTCTGTAACTCAAGTTCCAGTAGATCCTTCACACAGATATACATGCAGGGTCAAATATCAGCACACATAAAAAGGGATGCAAGACACAAAGAAAACAAACGACCAATTTAAAAATGAGCTCTGGGCCTGAATGGCTTGTTCTAAAGAGAAGAAATAAAAAAAAAATGTCTAAGACAAGATCTCCTGAGTAAATTTGGGAGCATGGGGACCTTGGGGGAGGGTTGAAGGAGGGAGGGGAGAGGCAGGGAGGGGAGCAGAGAAAAATGTAGAGATCAATAAAAAAAAGTCTAAGATATACCTCAAAAGGTGCTCATCATCCTTAACGGTTAAGGAAATGCACATTTCAAGTGCTTTGGGATTTCATCTTGCCCCAATCGTAATGACAAAACAACCAATAACAAATGCTGCAAAAATGTGAGAAGGGAGCCCTCATTCCCTGCTACAGCCGTCATGGAGATTATTGTGGAGAACATTCTAAAAGCTAAAAGTAAATCTATCTTATGACTCAGCTATACCACGACCTGGCATAGTTTCAAAGGACTCTACACTTTACTCCACAGATACTTGTCAGTCTTCTTCATGTCTGCTCTACTCAGGAGAGCCAGGAAATGGAAACAGCCTAAATATCCTTCACCTGACAAATGGATAATGAAGATGTGGTACACACACACTGTGGAATAGCATTCAGCTGTAAAGAAAAAAAAACGAAACCATAGAATTTGCAAGTAAATGGATGGAACTAGAAAGGATCATATTCACTGCGGTAACCCAGACGTCACAAGATCTGTCTTACTTGTGGATCTTAGCCCAAATCTTCAGATGTGAGCATAGAACCTAGAGTAACCATAGAAACCAGAAAAGCAAAAAGGGACTGGTGTGTGTGTGTGTGTGTGTGTGTGTGTGTGTGTAGTGCAGAAAGAGACACTGCAGGACAGAGATGATATAAAGAGATAAGTGAGGAAGATGAGGGGCATCTGGGAAGAGGAGAGGTCAGTACAGAAGGTAGGGAGGAAGGAGGATGAATAATACTAAAGATGGCTCAGCCACTAAAGGCTAGGCTCACAACCAAAAAATAAAATTAAAAAAATAAGGAATATTATTTTATATTTATCTAAAGTTAAGTATAATACATATAAGTGTATGTGTATATACACACACATAGTTTAAATGAAGTTATCCCACTTGGAATAATATTGTTTCCCCCAAAGAGCCATCGACTAGATAACAAAACCCCAGTACCAAACATGAGAAACCTTCTCTCAAGCGATTGGTCAGGTGAGTCCAAGAGACTCCTAAAGGAGTATAAACTATTGCTGCTGCCCTTGGCTCCTTGCCAGAAGTGGAAAGTAAGTTTCTATTGCTGAAGATAGCATGCACTTCTGACACAGAACTCAGGAATCAAAGTGGATTAGACCTGAGTATGTTCCTCCATGGAAACAATCTCTCCTAGCACAAGGGGATACTGTAGTACAGAGAGTCAAGAGGCCCACCCAGCCGGGACACCTACGAACCACAGCAATGGAGCAGCATGGCAAGGTACTCAGAAAAGTATAACAATAACACTCAGATCTTGGCAATACCCACAGCTGTGTTGGACTCAACAGGAGGGAAATCGTGCATGTACTGGAAGCACAACCTTTTACCCATGGCTAGTGAGGTCATGGCCCTGAAAGAGAACCTGTTACTGACACTTTCCTAAACCATTGTAATTCCCACCTGCATTCTAAACACCCATCCTTAGAGCCACAAGTAAGTGTAGCTCTCGCACCTTATCAAAGAAGCTTCCCTTTGCCTCAGATGGAGAGCACAAGAGAAAGCCACAACGGGGAGCCAAGGCTCTACTAATATATCTACAACATACCCTCCATACCTGAGGCTGGGAGACCATCATGAAAGAGAAGGCAGAAATACTGTAAGAACCAGATGACCAGAAGGTCTGCTGCAAGGCCATGCCTCCTAGATATGAGAGTGAAGGTATACACACGAAGCCACAGCACCATGGCTGCCTACACAAGGCATGAATAAGGACAACTCCAATAGATGTGCTAAAGTAGAAAGAGAAGACCTCAAGGGGCCTCATCCTTAGGTGAAAAGCTACAAGCAATTAACTGCCGAAAAGGGGGAAATCAGTCATTTATCTCCAGAGATGAGCTCCCTAATTGGTTAGTCAATACCAAGTAGTCATCCCTGAAAATATACATTAAATGGACTCAGCAGTATTTACATAGTAATAATAGTATATAAAAATAATAATTACAGGTAAAGAAGCCATGAATTTGAGAGGAGACAATGTGGGAGCATGGAAATGGTTGGGGGAAGGAGTGAAAGGAGGGAAATTATGTAATTATATTTTAATTTTTAATTGCAAAAAGAAAAACAAAATTACATTGAGATTTCATCCTATCTCAGTCAGAATGCCTATCTGTAAGAAACAAACAACAGGTGCTTGCATGGGTATGGGAAAAGAGAAGCTTCACTTTTCGGGGAGCACAACCTGGCACAATCTCTGTGGAATTCAGTGTGGAGGTTTCTCAAACACTGGAAATAGATCAGCCACATGATTTGGCTATACTGCTATTGGGCATATTCCACAAGGACTCTATACTTTACTATAGAGATACTTGTTCTTCTATGTTCATTGTTCTTCTAAGAGCCAGGAAATGTAAATATCGTAGCACACAACTGATGAATAGATAATGAAGATGTGGAACAAAATGTCTTGCAAAATAGAATATTACTAAACTAAGAAAAGTGAAATTCATAGGCAAATGGATGGAGCTAGAAACAATCATTCTGAGAGAGGCAATTTAAACATTGCATGTTTTCTCTCATTTTGGCGTTAGATTTGGATCTTCAGATATGTGTGTTCCATATGAAATATTTACAGAGGTAAGAAAATTAATAAGGGGCCAAGGAGGGAGGGGTTTTCAGTTGAGGCAAGATAGAACACAGTGTTATAAAGGGTTAACAAGCAATAATGGAGCAGGAAGGTTTAAATTGGAGTGGGTGATGCAAAGGCCACATAGATGAGAAAATGTGGGGAAGGACTACTAATATCAAAGGCTTTTGAAAAAATATATGGAAACCCATTACTGGAAGCTCCTAGCTTCAATATGACCATTCCTTTCCCCTCACCCTTTAGGACCACCTATCACTGACTACTGCTTCTCAAAGTCAATCTTCCAGCATTCAGAACTCTTGAGCGGTCTTCAGCCTCACAAGTTGGGAGCAATCCAATTAAGAATCTTGATGGTCCTGGGAGGTGGTAGTGCAGAACTGTAACCCAGGCACTTGGAAGTCAAAGGCAGGTGTATCTCTGAGAGTTTGAGGCCATCTAGTCTACAGAGTTCCAAGACATCAAGGGCTACCCAGAGAAAGTCAGTCTCAAAACAACAACAGAAAAATTTATGGCCATTTCAACGCCAAGGAAACAGGCTGCCATGGCTAGAAAGGCTCAGATCATAATTTTTTTTTAAACCTTTGTGCTAGGGTGTAATTCCTTCATCCTGAATCAGCTCTGTCAGCACATCTCTTAAACCATTAAAGTATTTTCCAAGAAGTGAAGTCTGGAAAAGGGACTTCAGCACATCTTGCCACAACACAGTTGAAGACCCTGTAAAGCCTTCAGCCACTAGGATTGCAGGTAGAGCTGAACTAACTGTCGATATTTGCTTCTGGAGTAAAGATAGGTTTTAGCCCTTCTTTTGTCATGGAAACCATCTGCTAGTTAGAGAATGAACACAGTTCCTTTATAGGAGAGCCTCAGGAGGGTCTAAAGTCTGAATCCAGCTTGGACCACATAATGAGATCCTATCTCTTCTGGGTGTGGTAGCACACACCTTTAAACCCAGGAGACGGAGGAGGATCTCTTTGAGATCAAGACAGCCTGGTCTATACAGTGAGATCCAGGCAGCCAGGATTACATAGTTAGACCCCATAAAATGGGCTATTCTATTACTACTATCTCATAATCCTTTGGTTTTATTTTGACTCTTTAAAACTTTTCTTGTGATATAAATACTATCTCAAAATCTATAAGATTATATATAACATACATACATCCACACACAGATGTGTGTGTGTATGTGTGCATGTGTGTGTGTGTGTACCTGTCATGATATTAGTGGTCATATAGAGTACCAATTAATTCTAGAAATAATCTTCACCTAGCTTCCTGTACATGTTTTTAGGTTTGAGTCTGGTGTAGGTAACTAGGAACTAAGTTTCTGTGCCCTGGATATATTTAATAGATTGTGATCCTTTAACCTTCAGAGATCTTCTGCATATGACATTTAAAATGTTTGTTTTTTGTAGTAAACTATGACCATTCCTGGCAGTGACATTTGAGGTGTTCAAGATGATGGGACCCTGTAATGAAAAATCCACCTGGATGGTAGTAATGCCAGTAAGCTGGAAAACACCACCCAAAGATCAGCTTTGGACAACAAACTGCTCAGAACAACTTTAAAGCTAACATGATTCAGCCCCATAGCCTAATCCATCCAAGACTTCTGATAAGCCCTACACTTTCTCATCACACAGACTGGGCAACAAACGATATAGTTAGCTTTTCCAAGCCATGATCATATCCCAGTTTTCTCCTAAAGTGTTGTTGTCCCACACAACAGAAAGTAACTTTAAGAACATTACACCTATATTCCCAAGAGATGGGTGGGTAGTTTTTGGTCATTTAGTGGGTTATGGATGTTTGTCATCATTTAGGGGGGTTAGTTGCAAGTTGTTATTGGTCATGGTCAGGGAAGAAATTAAGCAAAGAAGGTTAGATTCAGAGATCTCTTTCTGAAAAGAAGAAAAGGAGGGATATAGGAATGATAGGATAAAAGGGTAAATTATTGAATGTACTTTTAGACTAAACAGCAATTCCTAGTCTCAAATATTTTTACATTGGTATGCATTTATGTACATCGATATAAATTTAAGGTTATTTTTGTTAGAACATGCTGCAAGATATTATACCTATGCAACTCATTTTAAATTATAATGCAAAGTGCTAGTCCTTGAAAGCTACTATTACAAACTATTTAGGATAATTAAGATAAAAATCAAATTTGCAGTAAATTTAGATGTAGACAGAAATAAGCTTTATTTAGCCTCATATATTTTAGATAGATAGGTGATCTTTTAAACACTTAGAGATCTACAGAACATGGCATTTAAGATGTTTTAATAGTATAAGGCTTTTCATGACCATGATATCATGATATATGTCTGTTGCTGGCAGCACCAATTTACTTCCAAAAAAAATGACAGGTATCAAAGAACCTCCATATGTAGATTGTTTTTAATGTGGCAAAGCTAGCCTCTTGACAAGAAAGTACCCTTGCCTCAGCTGTTGACAGTATGCTGTCCAAATTGGACAAGCAGGACACAAAGGAGGTTGACTGCCAAACTCTGCCAAGACAGGGTAGGATAGTTCTTCAAAATTCCTACTTCACTGAGAAGTCTGTCAGATATTCTAGGTCCCAAAATTGCAGAGAACTCTTGCATGACTGTCCAGGAAGCCAGCTGTCTCTGTTATTTCTAAAGTTTTGAAGTTGTTTGCTCTGCACATCCTGTTTAATAAGGTAATATTTTATCCTTCTCAGGTCTCTGATGGGGTTTAACTATTATTAGATAGTTTTTACCATCTTTTTTGCTACTAAATTCAGAAAACAAACTTATAAAATAGATGTAAAGTTTATAAAGTTGAGAGACATAGAAGCTTAAGTTGTTTATATAAGAAAATGTTTTAGGTCAAAAAGATTTTTTAGATTAGCAATACAAGTTATGGTAGAAAGTGGTTTAGGGATAAAACTTTGGATTCACCGAGATAGGATAGATAAAAAAGTATACTCTCCAAATTTGCCAAATACAAATGAACTGGACATTGTGAATGTAATGCTTACCTGATAATTATTCTCTTTGTATATAGTTCCAGAGTTAACTATATACTTTCCTTTTTTATTTAGACAATACCTGATAATTGTGCCTACTGTATATAGTTTCACTGTATTAGAGTTAAAATCTTTCCTTTTTATTTAGACAAAAGGGGAAATGCTATGGGTTATTTAATTGTACTGTGACCCTCTGAGACAGTGTTAATAAAATTAATCTTGGATCAGGGAGCAGAGTCAGTGACTAGTTGGTAAGTACTAGTCATAGAGAGTGTGGAGTACCCAGAGAGATAGATAGTTAGGCACAGGAAGAAACAGGGATGAACTTAGAGATTCTTGGTCCTTTTTTGGCCTCTGATGTGTGGAGAGGCATGCTTTCTGGGTCTCTAGTAAAAAAGGGAAGGTCATTTGGTCACTTCTCCACAGATTCTTTGACCTATCAGGTTTTCACCCCAATATCTGACTCCTGAGTCTTTATTGATAATATAACGACTTAGACAAAAACAAGAAGAGCAGAAATTAATAAATCAGAAACAAAGAAAACAATACTAAGAATCAACAAATATATGAGCTGTTCTTTGAGTAGATAAACAAATCACACACACACAAATGACAGGCATGACCCAAATTAATAGATTCAGAAATGAACAAGGAAATATTACAACAGAACCCAAAGATATTCAGAATATTATAAAATAAAACTATTCCTATACATTAAAGACATATACTGCATTAGATTGGAAAATCTAAAAAAAAGTATGAATTTCTTTAATCATACAAACTACTAAAGTTAATCGAAGAAAAGAGCAGCAACCTAAACAGACCCATTCCAAAGGAAGAAATTGAAACAACAATAAAAAGTCTTCCAAGTAAAAATCCATCCAGGCCCACATGGATTCACCAAAGAATTCTATCATACTTTCAAAGAGGATCTAAAGCCAATATTTTTCAATTATTCAAAAAATAAATAGTAAAAGAACGAAAGTAAATGGAGTTTTTCCAAACTCTTTCTATGAAGCCATTATTACTCTAACACTGAAACCAGGTAGAGACACAACAAAAAATAAAAACTACAAACGAATATCCCAGATGAATACAAATGGAAAAATATTCAATAAAATACTAGCAAACCAAATATAGGCACATATTACAAAGATTATCCATCAAAATCAAGTTGGCTTTATACTGGAAATGCAGAGTTGGTTCAATATACTTAAATCAATAAATATAATAATTCATATAAATGAATTTAAGACAAAAATCACATGATCATCCCAATAGATGCAGAAAAAAGCCCTTGATAAATCCAACATACTTCCGTGATAAAAAAAAAATCCCAGAGAGAGAATGACTAGAGGAAACATATGTCAGCATAATCAAGGTTATCTATGACCAAAATTTTTCTTTTTTTTCTTTTTTTTTAATTAAAAATTTCCACCTCCTCCCATTTCCGTCACCCTTCCCCCAATCCCCCTCTCCCTCCCTCTCCAGTCCAAAGAGCAGTCAGGGTTCCCTGCCCTGTGGAAAGGCCAAGGTTCTCCCCCCTCCATCCAAGTCTACGAAGGTGAGCACCAAAGAGACTAGGCTCCCACAAAGCCAGTACATGCAGTGGAATCAAATCCCAGTTCCATTGTCCTTGACTTCTCAGTGAGTATGTACCACTCTCCCCTTATCCCCACACCACCTCCACCCCAAAGCTCCTAACTTTTGCCTGGAAATCTTGTCTACTTCCAATATCCAGAAGGATAGCTAAGTGTTTTTCTTTGGGTTCACGTTCTTATTTAGCATCTCTAGGATCACGAATTAAGGCTCAATGTCTTTATTTACAGTGAGAATCCACTAATGAGTGAGTATGTACCATATTCATCTTTTTGGGTATGGGTTCCCTCACTTAGTATAGTGTTTTATATTTCCATATATTTGCCTGCAAAATTCAAGATGTCATTGTTTTTTACCGATGAGTAGTACTCTAATGCATATATATTTCATACTTTCTTTATCCATTCTTCTATTGAGGGGCATCTAGGTTGTTTCCAGGTTCTGGCCTTTACAAACAATGCTGCTATGAACATAGTTAAACAAATGCTTTGGTAGTATGATAGGGCATCACATAGGTATATTCCCAAGAGTGGTATTGCTGGATCCTGGGGTATGTTGATTTCGAATTTCCTAAGAAACCACCACACTGATTTCCAAAGTGGTTGCACAAGTTTGC
>LOEQ01000276.1:64665-81123 GCA_001685075.1 Bramus lutescens
CTCTCTCTCTCTCTCTCTCTCTCTCTCACACACACACACACACACACACAGGAAGGGGAACCACTTAAAATACTTCAGTATTCACACACTGCACTGAACACACAGTGCTCAGTGTGTAACACAGTGCTTAGAACAGCTAGCTCTCCCTAGGCCAAATTAAAGACTACTAACAGAAATCACCCTCTCACTTCACAATCATTCACTATCAGATAACAGCATACCTACTTAGGCCATATTTGAATCTTCATTTCATAAAGATTAACTGAGGACTATGACAAAAGATTATTAAGAAATAATATTAAGGAAAAAGCATACTAAATTTTAAAGCAATTCATACTTTTTCATCTCTCAAATCTTCATATCAGATTTTATGAGTTTCATGAAGTTTATTATGATAAGCAACTAAACATTCTAAAAGCAACACACTGTTGAAAAAGAAACAAAACACAGAACAATTACAGAATATCCAACTAAAAGACAGAAAATTTTTCTGCAATTCTCAGGTTTTCAAAAGAAGCCGGAATACCTGGCTTGTTCCTCACAAGCTCCAACAGTTTAGTTTACTCATTTATATAAAAATAAAATCCCACTTAGGCATGGTGGTATGTAACTAAAATCCCTACACTTAGGACGCTAAGGCAGAAAGATCATGATTTGGAAGCCAACTTGGCTACATTGAGATGTAACTAAAACTAAATAATTTTTTTTTAATTCCATGGAGGCCATGAACTTTAATTCAGTGACAAGTTTAACACCTTAAACTAAGACCAAAAAGGAGTACTAAAGCGTGTTAAAGACTTCTTGGCTCACTCTGGGTGATGAAAGGTTATAATATGAGATAACTCATACCAAGTACTGCTGATCAGGATCATCAGACCGTAGAAGATGAATGAATCGGCCAACAAGACTCTGTTCATCAGCAAAATCTTCTGGATCAGGGTCTTCCACAGGTTGATCTGGCTGATCCTGAATCAATGTGGACACCAAATTCATTATGGAGTCTACCTGCAGCAAGGGAAATAGAAAATGTTAGTGTGAAGCCATCAACAAAGAATGTAACAGTTTCTAACTGCATACTATGAAATAGTACCGGCAAAAAAATTCAGTTTTTGCAAGAAGTTGGTATGAACAATATTGCCCAGCTGTGACCCCTTTAAGCTACAGTAACAACTAGTTTGGCAAGATTAGCAATGTTACCAAATAACCAAGAGCTTTCTACTTGGACTTAAGGTTTGTTTCAGAGTAGAATCCATGCCTGGTACTATAAACCTGGCAAAGAACAAAAGGATTAAGAAGAGGCCCTAGGAGGAACCTATTATTATTTTGCTAAGTGGATGTAGTATCAAACTGCCTTCTAAATGCTTATGCTTACATCAATTATTGCAGTATTTACTCCTTCATTAAATACATGAAGAAGCTAAATTATTATGGAGTGTTAAGCATTAAACAAGGCATCTATATCACAGCTCCTCCACTACAAGGCTCAGAAAACATTGGAGAAGGTACAGAAAGTCTGTAAGACCCAGAGGTCAAGGAAAGACTTGCAAAACAGCATCTTCTCACAGCAGCTGTGATTGCCTGCACAGGATCAAGCTAGTCAGCATTCATCCTGCATAGGAAGGAGGCTCCCAAGTTGAGGAGCTGTCAGCAAATGCTGGCTTGTAAAGGAAGGAGAGTCACTTTCTTTGGGGTATGGTCACTGGTAGGTTGCTCATATTCCAGCAGATAACCCTCCACCTATGTACATATAGACAGCAAGAGTTGAACTTAGTAAGGACATAAAATTGGGAGGAAGTATAGGGGTTATTCCAGAGGCATTGAAAAGAAAAATCAATGTATACATTTATGGACAAAATTCCAAAAAGGGATATGCTGAATGCTAATCAACTGTGTTTATTCTCCTTTTGAAGAAATCAGATATGTTTAATAATTCCAAGTATCTCCAATCATTTAACTTCTATAACAAATAAGCTACTTATGGTTTTTATTATTACATTGCCTCCCCCATTTAGTTTCTAAGGCTCAATATCTAAAACCTTAACAACCACATCCCCTATTTCCCTAAAACATCAAGTCTGTATTCTTACCTGGTCCTGAGAGACGATTTCTGTGTTATAATCCAGAACATTACTAAGCACATAACAGCTCATGCTCTTTCTGGACTCATAGTCGAAGTACTCAAAGAGTGGGTGGAAATGTTTTAGTTTTAAGACTGTTAAGATATTGTTGTAAGTATCAACAGGTATCTTCAAAAGTCTGGTAAGCTCCTTTGAAACTGCACTACTGGTAGCAATACTACAAAGAGAAAACAGCAAACCTTCCATGAGTAATATTGATTTTGTATACAGACACAGAGCACTTGTTTCAAATATTTTTTAAAAAAAGTCTTCATTTAGTCAGGCGGTGGAGGCACACACCTTTAATCCTAGCACTCCAGAGACTGAGGCAAGCAGATTTGAGTTTGAGGTCAGTCTGTAATACAATGTGAGTTTCAGGACAGTCATGTCTGTTACACAGAGAAATCCTGCCTCAAAAAACAGAAACAAACAAAAACTTCATTTACACATTAAAAGAAAATAGGCCAAGTGAATTGAGAAAATGAGCAATACATTCAATCTCTTCTATTTCAAAATTACCTCCTCTCAAGATAAATACAGGCAGGATTGGTGGCCCACTCCTGTAATTCTAGCATTCAGAAGGATAATGGAAGTTCTAAGCTAGCCTGGACTACATAGTAAGATTCCATCTTAAAACAAAACAAAACAAAAAACACCAAAACAAATCAAAAAGAGGATAAAGATGCCTATATAAACATTTATACTTCTTTATCTACTACAGTTCTATTGACAATAGCTTCCAATTCATGAACAGGAGTAGGTATAAGGACAATTAAGGTTAACTATCTACAATTTGGTGTTTCTCAAAAATTTTTCATTCTTTTTTTTTTTTTCCCCTGAGACACGGTCCCTCTGTGTAACAAACTGGCTGTCCTGGAACTCACTTTGTAGACCAGGCTGGCTTCGAACTCAGTGAGATCCACCTGCCTCTGCCTCCCAAGTGCTGGAATTAAAGGCATGTGCCACCACCACCTGGCTCAGAGAATTGTTTTAAGTGATACTGTGATTCCTCAGATAACCAACAAGTATTATAAATTCATGAGCAAAGAGAGAGAAAAATGCAGACAAAAAAACATTCAGAAGAAAGATGTATATGTGGTGACTATGGGAGAACAAGTTGAATTAAGGTAGGATTTTACAGAGGAGCACTGGAGGCCGGAACATGTTTTAACATTTATAAGACCTTTAATTATTTTATTTCCAGTTATTTTATTAACTTTGACTTTAAAGCTCATTTTCTGGGGTAGTGGGAATAAACACATACTTTAATTTTCTCTCATACTTATTGTTAAAGATCTGTACTGTTTCTCTGTTCACAAGAATATGGGAATAAAAGACAAAAAAAGGGGGGGAGGTAAAGTGAAAAGAAATTTTCCTAATGTTGAACCAATGAGTGGGACAAACAGTACCTCAAAATTACAACTAACTCAGAGGAAAGAAGGAACCCTAACAAGGGTCTCAGGAGACAACTGTCGGGGAAAAGGTAACAGCATCAAAATTGCCCAAAGTGGCCCCTGTAGGGCAGGACAGGTCTAGGTCAGTATGACTGAGGAAGCAAACAGTAGGAAACGTTATTCTTTCTCTAATAATCTCAAAACCAAAGCTCAAATAAGAGAAATATTTAAATCAATTTGTTACACTCCAAATAAATACTTATGCCACTAATTTTTTAGCCTAAATTTATACATGCTCTTGTTTTTCACCTTTTTCTTTTGGGGTGGGGAAAAATACTGTTTGATGCTCCTTTCCCTACTAGTTTAAAAACTAGCTTATTTCTGAGGCTGAAGAGATAGCTCAATAGGTAAGAACACTGACTGTTCTTAAAGAAGACCCAGGTTCAGTTCCTAATATTCACATGGCAGCTCATAACTGGAACTTCAGTTTCAAGGGTATCCAATCCCCTCCTTCTGGCCTCTGCAGGTACCAGATACACAGATGGTTTAGACATACTCTTAGGCAAAACATTTATACACATAGAATAAAACAGTAAAGACAAAACAAGATAAAAACTAGTTCATTCATATATAGGAAGGATCTGAATTGGAGACACTGAACTCTGAAGACTACCTACAGACCATATGGGCCATGGGCCACTACTTCAATACAGTATACAACCACGTAAGCAGCTAGCAAAACTTCCTACCCTGTTTAGCAACACACGACAATCTCTGCACAAACATCAAACAAGACAAATGCTAATATTTCAAAGAGAAAGAAAAACAAATCCAAAACAAAAATAATGCCAAGAACTTTTTCAGAGTTGTTATGTTGGAGTAGACAAGATGGCTCAGTAGGTAAAGGCACTGGCCCCAAGCCTAGCAACCCAAGTTCTACCTATAGACCCTCCTGGAAAAAGAGAGAAACAACGGCAGCAAGTTCTTTTCTGACCTCCATCCATGGAGTGTACTCTATACCCGTCCCCGCAACAAATTAAATGTAGTTTAACTTTGACTTACTGTTCAAGGTTAAGCTTATTGAATATCTCCACTGTTGTTTCTAGAACTTTATCAACATAATCCACACGATCAGGGTAACATTTCATAGCAAGGTTAATGAGAGAGACTTGTAAAGATACAACATCCTCTGATGGCATGTCTTGTCTGGACTGCAATGTTTAGAAATCATATAATTTATTTTAAATTATTACAAAAGGATATACCAATAGAGAAGTTTCAAAATTGAGAACTTAAATAAAATGTTACACAAACCTGTATTACTGTAGCCACCTGTTGTGAAAATATGTCAAAAAGTTTAATCTCAGCTGGAATTCCAGGTCCATCTTCACGATGAGCAAATAAAGCTAATCTAAAAGAACAAAAAGAAAACAAACAAACAAACAAACAAAAAACCCAACATTTATTTTAAAAGATACAGGGATCAGAGCAGTGGGATCATTTTTTCTTTATTGCTTTTATTTTCTGAGTCTATTTCTCTTAAAACATTTATAAGAATGGTTTTTAAAACAAAAGCTACAATGTATGAATCATCTTTTTCAATTCCTTCTTAACTGAAGTTTTGTTAATGATGCCTTATTCCATGGGCAGTCTTATGTTTATTTATTTATCTACTTTATGTAGTACAGCCTGGCCTACAATTCATGGGTACTCCTGCCTCTACTTCCCAAGTGCTAGGGTTACAAGCATGTGCAGCCACAACCCAGATTAAATAAAGGATCTTTAGGAGGTATAGAGATGGCTCAGTGCTTAACTATTCTTAAGTTCCTGGTTTTTTGTTTTGTTTTGTTTTGTTTTGGTTTGGTTTGGTTTTGGTTTTTCAAGACAGGGTTTCTCTGTGTAACACTCCTGGAACAAGCTTTGTAGACCAGGTTGGCCTCGAACTCAGTGAGATTTGCCTGCTTCTGCCTCCTGGGTGCTGGGAGTAAAGGTGTGCACCACCACCCAGCTTAACTATTCTTGTAGAGAATACAAGTTCAGTTCCCAGCACCTACATGGAACCACTAGATATAATAAAGTTAACTTTCATTACCTACATCATAAGCTATTCAAAATTTTATCTATTACATTATCTGTCAAGATTAGAATTGCATCTACATTTTGTTATGCAGAAAGAAACTGATTGGGATTGCTAAATGACATTACTCCTACACAGGAAAATATGGTTAACCAGCTTTAAGAGTGGGCCCAGTGCCAGGTGGTAGTGGCGGCACATGTCTTTAAAACCAGCACTCGAGAGGCAAAGACAGGCAGATCTCTGTGAGCTCGAGGCCAGCTTGGTCTACAGAGCAAGATCCAGGAAAGCTCCAATGCTACAGAGAAACCCTGTCTTGAACACCCCCCCTAAAAAAGGGTGGCCCCAGCAAGCCAACATATGCTGCTCAGGATAATCTGGTGACCTCTGCTATATTAAGTCTTATATTGCAATTAGACAGTTTTAAAACAACAAAAAATGAAAATATTTGCTGAAATAAATCTTTGGTGCTATTTCTGGTTTCATATGTCCACAAGCAGAGTAAAATATGTGTAATTTATCATGTGGCAGGGCCAACAAGCATTGCAGACATTATCAAAAGCCAAGTTATACACACACACACTTTAAAAACAGATTTTATTTTAAAATCTGGGTATAGGTGTTTCTGTGGGTGAAAGTGTACTTATAAATACAAGTGTCTATGGAATCCAAAAGGGAGTCAGGTGCCCTAGAGCTGGAGTCACAGGCAATTCTGAGCCGCCCAGTGTGGGTGCTGGGAACTAAACTCAGGTCATCTTTGAGAGTAATATGTGTTCTTAACTGCTGATTTGTCACCAATTTATATTTATATATGTGTGTGTACACCAATTTATATATATAAATTGGTCTTAGATTTATATATATGTATATATATATATATATATAAAATCAATTAAGACCAATAGCTAAAATACTTAAAGGGGATTTACTAAAAATGTGATTATTAAAACTTATTAAAAACTTCTTTATGAAAATGTGATAGCAGACCGATTATTTAAGCATTCTTAATCATTTACATGTTGCTACTTTAAAAACTAAATCAAGTAAGATACCACTGAAAGATAATTTATATAATTGTGAGAAATTTTGTTCTTCAATGGACTTTGGAGTCATAAGATTCAAGGAAAGGTCTGTACAACAATTTCTCCCTATCAGTTAAAAGGATTAAAGATACTCAGTGTAAACAAGGTATGATGGCTCATGTCTAATCCTAGCACTTGAATTAAGACAACAGAATCAGAAATTCAAGGTCATCCTCAAGTACATGGTAAGTTTGAGGCAGACTGGACTACAACAAAAAACTTAAAAAGTTAGCATCTCCATACACCTTCAAATTTTCACACCTAAGCCAGGCAAACATTAACTAGATATTAAAAGCTAAATAATCTGCAGCAAAATCACATTAAAATCAATAATAAAAGGCATAGCAAAAACAATTCATGAAATGTTGTAAATTCTTATTTGCATCTCAGAGCTTTTACCCTTCAGTGTTAACAGTCTCACCTGTCAATTAAAGCAATGATTATGTTCTTCACATTTACATTTTGGTGTAACTCAGCACATGCTCTAAGAAAAGGATTCAAAGTTTGGAGATGGAACTCATCCGGAAAAACCTAAAAATGAGATAATGACTAATCAAAACAGGGAAAAAAATACTTCACAAAATATTCTGATCTTATGAATAGTAAAGTCATTATTTATGGAAAAATTTTAGATAATTAAAATCTAAACCATAAATATTCTACTATCAGTATACAACTAAAATTAAATCCAATGAGACCTAGAAAACTCAAGATTATTTTCCTACATTTTTGAGTAACAAAACAAAACAAATTGTTAGTACAAAGATCAAGTTTAAAACTGGAAATTTCTGAAGGAAATTTTTTATTCAGGAAAAGTTTTTCTTCTAATTTTCTGAGACATGGTCTAGGCACATCGTCAAGCTGACCTTGAATGAAGGGCTCTCTGTAAGCAGCTAGCACTACATGTGGCCTCTACGTGGGCCTATGATTTTTCTCCCCAATGAAAATTAATAAAAATCCTTTTAAGAAATGTTCTTACTTACCTGAATAATACACTCCATGAGATATTCTTGAGCCAAAGCATCTCTACAATTTACAACTTGCTCCAAAATGCCTGTTAAAACAATCTGAAAATAGCAAAGAAAAAACAAACCAAAAAACCCATGTAAGTTAAAAATCATTTTGAAAATCCCAAACTTAAAAAAAAACACCAAAAACCCCCGTAAACTACAAAAACAGTTTGAAAATCCTAAACTACTCTTCTAGTAACATGCTGAAGTTGAAAATTATATTTTATATTGCTCTCATCCACACTTCATGCTCAACTTTAAAAATTAGCTTACTTTTAAATATAAGAAGTTGGTTATATAAAAAAGTAAGTTTTTTAATAGTCTGTGTTTTTTTGTGTGTGTGTCCTAACAAGTCTTCATGCAATCCAATATCTCTTCTAGGACTTTTAGATTGTATGTAAATTAGTCTCTGATCAACTTTTCTAGAGTTTCTACACAGTGTGAGCAATGGCCCAAGTCTTAAAAGTTCCTTTGTTTACACATAAAGTGGATATTCAATTGTTCCAGAGTCATTTACTAAGGCAGTTTGCTTGGGCAGGCATCGCAGCATATGCCTTTAATCCCAACACTAGGGAGGCAGATCTCTGAGTTTGAAGTCATCCTGGTCTACATAGTAAGGTCCAGGATAGCCAGGGCTACAGAGAGATCAACCCTGCCTGAATGAATGAATAAATAAATAAATAAACAGGTTGCCACTTAACCTTCATAAAAATTAACTGGGGTGCAGGGGTAAATATGTAACTCAGTTGGCAGAGTGAATCTCTAGCATGCATAAATCCCTGGATTTGATAACAATACCATAGAGACCAGATGTGATGGTAATCCCAACACTCAAGTACACTTAGGAAGAACAGAAGTTCAAAACCATCCTTGACTACACAGTGAGCCGGAAGATCGCCGGAACTATTTAAGATTGTCAGGAGACAGGGAGAGGGAAAAAGAGGTAAATATGTGAAATCTATAATGAACTATCTAATCCACAGATTGGCAAATCTAACTCCCTGCCTGCATTTAGGGGTTTTTTTATTGTATTTGTTATTTTTATTGTATTTTTATTGTATTTCAAATATTTTATTGTATGTGGTAATAGCTATACCACTGAGCTATCTCTAAAATTTCAATGGGACCAAGCTCTGCCCTACTCATCTTCTTAATGTTTTGGCTGCTTTTGGCCTATAGCCATCTAGTTTCCTAGCTATAACTTAATAACTTTAAAAGCTCAAAAATACTTACCATCTAGTCTTTTATAGGAAAAGTTCTCTGGGAACTGTTAAAGCCATTGGCTGCTCTTCTAGAGAACCTGGGTTCAATTCCCAGCAACCACATGGTGGCTCACAACCATCTCTAACTCCAGTCCTAGGGAATATGACACTCTCTTTTGGCCTCCTTGGGCACAGGCACACATATGGCAGGCACATAGACACGCATGCAGGGGGGGAAACCCATACGCAACTGTTTAAAAAGTTTGCTGATCTCTACTTTAATTCCTCTTCAATGACTTGTGTCTGTCCTTTCTGTCACCTTCCTTTCATGCATCTCTCCACTGGTATGTGTCAATTCCACAAACTGCCTCCACGCTTCAGTGAAAGTGCATTCAGGTCCTACAAAGAGTAGAACTTTTGTAGGACCTGAATGTCGCACTCTTTCAAAACTGCTGCGGGTACTATAAGTTCTCCGCTCTTTCTCGTGTATTTTAGAACCAGTTTGCTGACTTTTAAAATAAGTGATCAGAGAGGTAGATATGACTGAGATTGCACTAAATCTATAGTTGGATTTAAGAAAAACTGCTACCTTCACAATACTGAGTTTCCAGCCCATAAACATGCCAGTACTTTTAACTAGGTCTTTTTAAGTGAAAAACAGTTAAAAATATTTTTCAATTTAACCTTTAAATATATTTTTAAGGTAAGATTTCTGTTTTTATTGCACAACGTAAGAAAAGGTGTCAACAAAAGAAGCAAGAACCTGTTTGTAACGCTCCACATTCACGCCTTCCAGCTGACTAAGCCGCACCAAATTTGTTCCCACTAAAATTCTCAGTTCTTGTCGCTCTCGCTCTCTTTTTTCTCTATCTCGGCTATGTCCTTGATGCTGCATCCGCACCCAGAGTTTGTTCATTTCTGCAAAGTTGAGCAGTACAAAATCCATGGAGTCACTGATATCACCAGTTGTTTCTTCACTGCCAAGGAAAAAATTTAAAAAATCTTTATATGTAACAGTATCAATTTACTACTCTTCCACTCTTTTCTACTTATGCTTCAAAAAGCCACTTTCAACTTCATTTCATTGGCTTAGTGTTAAATTTGAAGAACAGATTCTAGCATAAAAAGTAAATACTAGGGGGAACACGCAACACATTTTAAGAGGGCAACTTTCCATGGCCCCATATTCTGAGCTTGTTGGACTTGGTCTTCAGCAACTCACCCACTAAAATACAAAACGATGTGCTCAGTCTGGCAGCACATGTGCTAAAAGTGGAAGAGTAGAGGTTAGCACGGCCCCTGCGACACATATTTTTAAGGGTGCTTACAAGGCTTAACTTGGTGCTGGCAGCTTATTAGCTACTCATTAGCTACTGCGTTTCTTAGAAAGAACTCAAACATGAGTGGTGACACTGAGGACGGCTCAGAATGCAGGGCACTGCACTCCTAAACACGACTGCTTCCCAGCTCCCACCATTAAGAATTCAACTACAGCCAGGAAGTGATGGCGCACACCTTTAATCTCAGCACTTGGGAGGCAGAAGCAGAGGCAGGTGGACCTCTGAGAGTTTGAGGCCAGCCTGGTCTAGAGTTCTAGGACAACCAAGGCCACACAGAAAAACTGTTGGGGAAAGAAAAAAAAAAAAGAAAAGGATTCAACTACAGCTGAATCCTTTCATATGCAGAGAGAACTAATGTTCAACAAACTGGTTAAAGACATAAAAAAATAAATAAATAAAACACAAAGAGACCCCAAAATTTGACATTTAGGGTATATTAATTACTGCCATTTTTATTATTGAATATTTTGGATTCAAATGAAATATAAGCTTTGTGAAGAAAGAGACCATAATCTTATTTTTCTACATCTTCCAAGACAGGGAACTTCATTTTCAAATATTGTACTGAGTGCCTAATGTTTAAAATTTAGAGTCAAATTATAATAAAGAAAAAATAGCAGCATCCTCTACATGTACCACTAAATCCTTTCTGTATGGTTTTACTTTGTTGTCACACATTGCTGTATAATAATTGTCATTATTATTTAAAGTAAATGATCCTTGACATAGTGGTGTAAGTCTGTAATATGGGTTTTTGGGAGGCAAAGACAAGAGGATTACATAATCAAGGCAAGCATGAATTATATAGTGAGAATCTATTTCAAAATAAAAAAGAATGAAGAGGGTGTGAGGTGGTTCAGAGGACAGAGGCATTTGTCACACAAGCCTGATGGTCTGAATTTGGCTCCCAGAACCCACATTAAAGGTAGAAGGAAAGAACCAACTCCAGAAAGTTATCCTCTGACCTCCATATGCATACCATGGACACATTCCCATACACATCCATCATCACACACACGATGTTTTAAAGGAACTGATGCACATACTAAAATCTACTGATTTATTTGTCTTAGAAATTTAAAAAATAGATAAACTTTAAATAACAGGAAATTATTGGTTCTTTAATCTAGGGACCCATCATATAAAAAGTTCACTACACCTAGCTTACTATCTGCCATCACTGTGAGAAAAAAAGTGTCATGGATTTTAATAATAGAGGCCACAAAAGAAACAGAGGTTTCCACACATTATTATGATTTTTCACTAAGTAACACCATTAAAAGTCATACTTATGAGGAAATATAATGTAATGGGAAAATGTTATAAACTATGTTGGAGGCCTATAACCCCACTACTTGAGAGGCCAGCCTGGCCAACACAGTGAGTACCAGCCACTCGAGGCTACATAGCAAAATCCTGTCTCAAAACAAACTAAATATTAAATCTTAAAAAGCAAATTCCAATCCAAAGAATTTTTCCAAATACATATTTGAATATGAATACATTTTGCCTCAAACCATGCATAGTGAATTAGTTCTATCTCTCAATGAAAATCTAGACACAAAATGCTACATGAATTTGAATGGGAAAATTACTGACAATTTACACTCTTATTTCTGTATACTTTTCTATAATTTTTGGACATTTTATTATGGGAAAAAAAGCAACAGTACAACTAAATCAAGATTACTTACTCTGTTGGCTCCCCTTCATCAGGTAAAATGTTCCTAGTACACTGAAGAAGATAATTTCGGAGAAACAAACCCCTCAGTGGATGCTGCACACCACGACACATTTCTACCAAGTCTTTCAAAATATCCTTCCTGGACTGAGGAAATGACTTGACATATACAACTCCAACTGTGATCAGCAAATAACTAGGAAATAAGAAAATACATTTGATTAGAGGCAGAATATGTGAAAACCTGACTGTGTTCAAACACACTACACACATATTAAATAAACAAGACAGAAATTATGTTGTCTTCAACAGTATTGTTTATGGAGAGAAAATCATCTGACTTTAAATGTAACACTAAAAATATTAAAAAAAAATAGTATCACTGACTGATCCAGTGTGAGGCCCCTACCCATGAAGAATATGATCAAAGATACCTAGAGGATAACTGAAACTGAAGCTAGTATTGTCATTATTTCCCCTGTTCACACACATGTACTTCATTAGTCGAGGTGAAAAACCACAATAACTAACACGACAGCTACAGCAGTACATTGTAATAAAAGATAACAAGTGAATGTCTCTCCCCTATCTTACAATGATGTGAGATGATACAAGACTACTCAATGAGAGTAAAGTAGGTGAGTGAAACTGAGGTAGCACTTGCTATAGTGCTAGTTCAAAGTCCCAGGGAAACAATAAAAAGTTATAGCAAGCTACTTAGAATGGTGCACAATTTTAAACCTAATTACTTCTAGGATTTTCCTATTTAATATTCTTAGACTATGGTAACCATGGTTGCTTGTGGGAACTACTACTGATTTTTTTTCTTTTTTGATTCTCCCATACACACATCTGCTCTTTTTCACTATGTAGCTCCTAGTTGACTTGTTATGTAAACCAGGCTGCCCTTCAACTTGTAGCAACGCCTCTGCCTCCAAGTGCTGGATTTACAGGTATATGCCACTGTGTCTGTCTTTTTAATAAAGCCAGTGCAAGCTAGTCATGGTATCTCACACCTGTATTCCCAGCATTTGATAAACAGAGCCAGAAGGTTCATGAATTCAGGGCAATGAGATGCTGTCTGAAAAAAGGAGATTTCTAAAAAGAAAAAAGACACTACTTAAGGCAAGAAATGCAAAGGTGAGTTTTCAACAATAATTATTCATCAGATGAGACTTCACTGGCTACCACCCAACACAAAGCCTCAAAAGTATGGATATAAAAGACTTTCATTACTTACAGCCTTGGAATAATGTTTCCAGCATACTGTACAAGTTCATAGAGATCTGCCACTTTTCTTCCTTTAGCAAACTCATCAGTCAGATAAACCTCCAAGTAGTGCAGTTCATCAGAAATAGCCATATCTTTTAATTGTGATTAAGGATTAGGAATAAAGGTAAATCAACAAAGAAAACAACTCTACAACTACTTGTTGGAATAATTAAAACTATTAGGGAGGGCTAATGATGTAGCTCAGTAGTGCCAGCACTTACCTCTCATGAGAAAGGCCTTGTGTTCAATTTCCATCACCATCACAAAAAAAAATGCACACACTTTCAGACTCCTGGCATAGAGGTACATGCCTATGATTCCAGCCACTCACGAGGCTGCAGCTGCAGGATCATGCATTCAAAAGAAAACCCACTGGGAAGGTACTTTACACTTAGGCTTCCAATAATAATGAATGTTTAAAGGGAAGATAAAATTTCAATTGGCTTTTATTACTTTAAAAATAAAGATCTGCTGGTCTGTAGAGATGGTTCAGCTAACCGGCTACTCTTGCCGAGGACCTGGGTTCAATTTCCAGTACATACATGATGGCTCACCACCATCTCTAACTCCAGTTCCAAGGAATCTAATACCCTCTTCTGACAACCCTTGGCACCAGCATGCATGTGATGCACATACATACATACTGGCAAATAGTCATACACATAAAAATAAATTTAAAAAAAATTTCAAGCTGGTGTAGTAGCACATATCTGAAACCAGCACTTAGTCAGGATAGCGAGTTCAAAGCCAGTCTGACCTACACCATAATACACTGTCTCAAACTCTCAGCTACTTAGGAGGCTTAAGAGAAAGGATCAGCTAAACCCAAGAATTCGAGACCAGTCTCCTTATCTTAAAAGGGGCAGGAGGAGAGGCTGCCAGGCACCTGTAATTCCAGCACACAGCAGGCAGATGCAAGAGGAGCACTGTGAGCCAAGAGGCCAAGCAAGGCTAGACAGCAAGATCCTGCCTCTAAAATAACGACAAAATCCAAAAAACTGCCACTTACAAGCCTCAATATTTTTTTCAAAAATTAAGATATAAGAGCAATCTAGTTAAAGAAAGTTAAGCATATGAGTATATATTTAGTTTAACTGGAAAACTGCTTGCCTAAAATTAAGAGTCAATAGCCAACATTGGGAAAAAAAGGAAGAAAAAAAAAAGGGGAAGAGATTAATGTTTACAAAAAAGGTTACTCTGAAAGCAACTTTTCCTTTTCTCATTTAGATTATATGCTCGTAGGAGGACTATTTTGTCTGAAAAAATAAAAGAACAATTAACTCGAGAAATTTTTAACAAGAAAAAAATAAAAGCTAGATATGATAGTTCATACCTATAACTTAGGAGATTGAGGTAGGAGGACTGAGTTTGAGATTAGCCTGGGCTAGGAAATAAAGAAACCATTTCTAAAAAGAAGAGGAGAAGAAACGGGAGCAGCAGCACTGGTTGCTCTTCCAGAGGACCTGGGTTTGAGTTCCAGTACCCACACAGTGGTTTACAAACATCTGTCACTCCAGTTCCAGGGAATCTGATGCCCTCTTCTGGCCTTTGCAGGCACTAGTCATGACTGTGGCACACATTCATACATACATTACAAACAGACAGACAAAACATTCACACATATAAAGAAAAACAAATCTTTAAAAAAATTTAAACTATAGGGGATTCCTCCTTGGAGGCCTTCACACTCTCAAGGGTTCTTCTCTCACTTTTCCTTAATAAGTCTGTGTTGGTTAGCTTGCTGAAGAAACTTATATCAAGAAATAAATATGGCTTCAACATTCAAAAGATACAAAGTTCATAGTAACTCTTTGGTGATAACATAGAAGTCCGGAGTTCTCCAAGCATATTAGAGGCATGTTTCAGAGCATCCATCAGCTTGTTTTTGTCCTACAAAATAGCAAGAGAAATAACAAGAATGCTTAGTTTAACTAAACATTTATCTTGGATCTATTTAACTAAAGATCTGTTACCGAGTTTTAAGAGTCTACAGCACTTATTTTAGACACATAAAAATCAACTTCACAAGTCTCTCCTTGCTGGGGGTGGGAGGGGTCGGGGTGGGTTAATTCCTCACCAGGGCCCCAAATCTTGCAAGGCTTCCATAACTAAGAATGTATAGAGTAACTTCAAACTTTTCTCACCCTCCAGAGACTAGGGAACTAGTTCTAATAGCTCACACCTGACCTATAGTCAAGAGAGTAGGCATGCTAAGTTTCTTCAGCAAGGTAAGTACTCTAACAATGGCTTTGTCACAGAACATTAGGCTCTTGGCAGTTTCTGTAAGTCTTTCTTTGTGATCTTTGAAGCTTTAAAACCATCATATGCCACCCCACTTCACTCATAGTTACAATTTTTGACATCTGTGAGCTGTCTTATAGAGCTTAAAGTACCTGTCCATTTGGTTCGATTCTTTAAAACATTAACACAGAATATAAAGGATCTAAGCAGTGTTCCTATCTTTAGACTATAAAAACATATAAACAGGGATATGTGTAATTTCTGTTTTCATGTTTTAAGGGTCTCAAATATAAACAGAAGTGGCTTCAAGTTCTTGATCCTCTTCTGCCTCCAGAGATCAACACCACCACATGTATCTTTAAGTATAGTTTTTAAGCTAGTTCCTATAATAAAAGTACATATTCAAAAGTTCTCAGGATACTCAGGTGAAAACACATGACTGAATAATTCAAGCTGAGGCATTTAAATACATTCATTCATGAAGTATTTACAGAACACTCATTATATATTACATTTCCTCAGGTCTAAGGTATACTACTGTATCTCTCACATTTTCATTCTTACCAGGCATCTTTTCATCTGGAATGACTGAACCTTCACAGCCTGGATGGCTTCATCCAAGAGTTTTTCCTGCTCATCCTGGGGTGACTGCTGTGTTGTAGGCTGAAATGAAGATTTTAAAAACACTTTCATTAGTGGCTCATAAGCACTTTCTCATAGCCAANCAAAAAAAAAAAAAAAGTTATTTCTGTAATTCTAGTCATAGCCCTTTTCCAAAATTTTTACATAAAGTTTGTTTCAACTCCATAGCTCAAACTAATTTGTCAACTGAACTGACTCAAAAATTTAGGCCTCAGCCTGGTGTGATGATGCATGACTTTAATCCCAGCACGTGGAAGGCAGAAGCAGGCACATCTCTGTGAGTTTGAGGCCAGTGTAATCTACATAGTGAGTACCAGGACAGCAAGTCCTACATAGTGAGACCCTGTCTCAAAATGACTAGATAGATAGATTAGATAGATAGATAGATAGATAGATAGATAGA
>LOEQ01000276.1:111979-124730 GCA_001685075.1 Bramus lutescens
AGGCTGATCTTCCTTCAGCTTCCAGTCTGAGCCCTTCCCTTTTCAACTCTCTCCCAAAGAGGCAGCTTCTCTTCTCCCCTGCCCCCATCTCTCTCTCTCTTTCTCTGTTTCTCTCTCTCTCTCTCTCTGCTCTTCTCCCTTCTCCCCTACCCCTTTCCCCTTCATAACCCCCTAAATAAATATCCAACCTCACTCTGCATGGCGTGCCTATCCATCTCTGTCTCTCACCCATCATGTGGCTCAGTGCCTAGGACCCACAGGCCCTTATGGCCCACGGGCCACTTGAGGGCTCCCTGCCTGTGACCCAGCTGCCTTCGTGGCCCTCAGTGGTCTTGGTTCCCACTGCCCGCTGCCTGCCACCCCTCAGGGAACCTGCAGCATTTTACTTAAACCGTAACAGGCTGCACTTCTGAGACCACAGCACCAGGAGCTTGTTGGGGACATGAACCAGGCAGCACCTTCACTTCCCAGAGTCTTGCAGCAGTCTGAAAAGGCACTACCAGTGTGGGGGAAGGAGCAGAATATTTACAATATCTACAAACTCTAAAAGTCTCTGCATTTGCTTCTGCTCCACCCTAGCTCTGGCTATCAAAATATACCCAAGAAAACGTACAGAGAGCTGTCTACTCTTTTCTTGTTCCAAATCTACAATAATATACATTTTTTTTACTCCTGATCATCACCACCTTTCTACATTTATTTATTTGAGAGCTCACTTCCACACCTATGGTGTCTTATATATCTGCAGTATCTATCATGTTCTTCACTTGTACCACTGGCCACACAACCTGGTACCATCTGCTGTGAGCCCCACACTGGGAGGCATCTGCCAGGGTCCAGCTTTGAAGGGTTTGTTCCAAGGTAGGGGCGTGTGGATTAGAAATGTTAGGTAGGAAAAACAGACACAAAAAAAATGGGACAGAGACACAAAATAGTTGGAAGGGCAACCCAGTGAATACTGAATTTGCCCATGATTATTTTCCTTAAGCTTTATATACCCCACTCCAAAAAAGGGGGAAGAAGGCAAAATCCTGCTTTACCATGATACAGAGAACAAACAGAGCAATTACCTCTTCAATGTCCAAAACACCAAGTAACTATATCCTGAGTTAAGTATTCTGTTGTTTAGGCAGGATATGCAGTGACCACACCTTAGGCCAAGCATTATGTAGATAGCCACACCCTGGGTCAAACTTCCTGTCATAACCTTGAAGGAGCAAGAATAGGCCTGAACTTTCTGACCTTTAGTCAAGGTGGAATGGATACACATCCTTGAGCTCTGACAAATGGCCATATCAGGCCAAAAGCAAATAGCTATGCTCCATTCCTTTTCTTCCAATTATTACATTTTCCTACTCCTGCATGGTTTTCTGCACCTTGAGGGCTTGATATGCATATATGGTTGTGTTTTTCTCTTTAAGGCTGACCTTGGGATGCTGTGCCCAATCAGTAGTGAAGATGCCAGCAACAGCCACTTGCTCCTGGTGCTTTGACCAGTTAGACACCAACTGTAACAAGAACTCCTCATGGCTGAAAGCAGCAGCAATATATGGCTTTAAGCACAAATGTTTAGAGGGCAATTTAATAGGGACATCATTTCCATCTAACCCAACAACAGACCCAAGTCTTTCCTAGACACAGGTTTTTGCCCTGTTTTATAAGATGAAGAATGAGGTGCCTCCTGTGAAGGGGGCTTTAATCCTAGTGAAAAAGTTAGTTGTACCTTCAATTCAAATATTTGGCACATTGTTAGACTCTTAACAATTTGGTTAAATTGTTGAAGTTAATTTAAATGGATGATTTAGAGGAATGGTGAGAAAATTAAAATTGTGCACTTGTTTTGCATTGCTATTGGACAAGCTTGTCTAGATCTGTGCAACAACCTGTGTGTGTTTCCAGGAAGATTCAGCATCCACCAAGGGTCCTCGGTCCCAGGAGAGTAAGAACCAATCCCCTAGACAGAACTCAGAAGATCAGTTCTAGTCCTTTCCAGGCTATGGAGACTGCCCTTACATTCTTCCCCAGGATGATAACTGACATTCTGCCAGATCCCTGACTGTCTAAGATGGCATTCACAGCCCTGTTTCAGATGTCCATTTGTGGTCACCTTGGAGCAGGCTTTAGCATGATGGTTCTGGAAACCTCAGCATCCTGACAAGGGCTGGCATTGCTGAGGACTGTTGCAATTTGAGAACTACAGCAGAAGAATGACTACTTGTCTGCACTCAGGCTCTCTGCCAGAAAGTCTTGAGTGTGTGTGTGTGTGTGTGTGTGTGTGTGTGTGTGTGTTGGGGGCATGTAAGAAAGCTGTGAAACTGACACACATCTAGCTAAAATCTAAAGGTCACTACAGTTACAGTGACTGAAAGTGCTGGATGAAAACAGATCTGGGGGCTGAAGAGATGACTCAGTGGGTAAACTGCTTGCCATACAAACATGAGGACCTGAACTCAATCCCCAGCAGCCACGTCATTTCTGAGTTACCTCAGAAAGCTAGATATTACAGTTATCTTTTTCTTCCATAAAGTGTGTATCACTGTCAAGACTTATGAGACTAGAAATTCATAACCAAGAAAGGGGATGTCAGCATGAGTAACAATTAGAAGAGAAGCTGGGGATACATATCAAGTTTTAAAAGCATGTTCAAAATAATCAAATTTGATCTTGAAGGCTGACAGGTTATAAAATTTCAAATGATACTAAAGAAATGTAGGTTGATGTTGGTTCTTTTATTTTCTATTTAATTGGAAGGTTTTGTTTTTTGTTTTTTTTGAGATGGGGTCTCATCATGTAACTCAGCTGGCCTCAACTTGAAATCCTCCTGCCTCAGACTTTTGAGTGCTAGGATTGCAGGTATAGCCACTATATCTGGCTAATGCTTTTCTGTTTTCTTTTCTTTTCTTTTCCTCTGATTTTTCAAGACAGGGTTTCTCTGTGTAGCCTTAGATGTCCTGGAACTTACTCTGTAGACAAGACTGGCCTCGAACTCAGATATCTGCCTGCCTCTGCCTCCCGAGTGTTAGGATTAAAGGGTGTGCCACCACTGTCTGACCAATATTGATTCTTAAAAGAGGAGTTAAAACATTGGAAGGTTCTTCTCAGATATCCTGAGGACAGAATGGAGCAGTGTGAGACTGCTGCCCTTAAGTCAGTCCTAATTCTAGAAATTCTTGACACTGGAAACCTTTGCACCGAGAAAAAAAAAATGACAGGTCTTTTTTATTCTTGAAAAAGAATCTACAGAGTTTTTTCAATGATATTCTTTATTCTTTGAACACTCCATACAGCAGTACAATGCATAGTGATCGTATCCATCTATCTGCCTCCAGTTCTCCCTAATATCCTCCCACCCCATCTCCTTCCTAGCTTCATATCCTCTTTTCATTTATTCTTTTGCTATTAGGAACCTCCCAAGTCTAACAGTACTGCTCATATATGTACATGAGTCTGTAGCGTCTGCAGGCGCATGAACAGCTACTATATTAGAAGCTGGAGGAGAATGATTCTCCCTACCCCATCAGCTACCAATTGCCAACAGCTCCACCAATAGGGGTGAACCTCAGGAGTTCCCTTCCATCCGTTTTTGACTGACTTGATCTTGTAGCTACAGATGCTGGGAGTTGGGTGCCTGCAAAAGTCGTGTCTAGGAGACAGCACTTCAGAGCACTGACTCATCCCCTCCCCAACTCTTAGATTATTTCTGCCCTCTCTCTGTGGCTTTCCCTGAGCCTTGGATGGTGGGAGGGTAATAAGATGACTCACCCAGAGCTGAGCCTACCTGCTCTGCACTTTGCCTGGTTCTCAGTCTGGGCACTCACTACCACCACTACAGAAAGGAGCTTCTCTGACCAGGTACAAACAGCTCAAACCTACCGATTCCTTTTTAAAAATATATTTTATTAATTCTTTGAGGATTTCATACAAGATGTTCTGGTCATATTCATTGCCCACTCTTGCCCCTAACCCTTTCCAGATCTATACTTCCCTCTTTACTGAGTTCTTCAATCATGACAAGTCTAGAATTCAAACTTGACTAAAGCAAAGTAGGACTTCCCTGCCCATCCTGAGCACACCTTCTCTTATTACCAACAGAAAGGGTACTAGGGAGGAAGCAGTGCATCAGACCTGGTGATCTTACAAGGCAGAGAAACATTCCTAGAGCTTAAAAAACAAAACCAAACCAAACACTTTTTATCCACAAGGAAAGCAACAGCAACCTTTCTTCCTCCCTAGCTTTCTTCCTTTTCCTTTTCTTCTCTTTTTTCTTCTTCTCTTTCTCTCTCTTTCTTCCATCATTCTTTGCAAACCAAGAGGAATCAATAATAGCAAAAGTCCAGGCTACATAAAATCTTGAGTATTATCTTCATATGACCACCTCACGTTGTCTCAAGCATTCCTGGGCCCAGTGGAGCAGCAGAGTTGAAGATTAGGGACATGTTGGAAATTTCCTTAACCTGTTGACTGCAGTCACCACGTGGAAATGTTTCTTGAAGTAAAGTGGGGGAAGGGGATAAAAGAGAAACAAAGGAATATCTTTAGGTACACTAAAGAGGAAATGATGAAAACGTAAGCCTAGGCATGTAGGCTTACTAAAAACTAGTACTCTATGTGTGAACAAGTGGGTCTCTGACTCTCGTGCCTTCTCTTGGGCTCTTTTCCTTCTGTTTGCTTGTCCAATTCCAATGTGTTAGTTTTTGTTTCATCTTATTATATCTTATTTTATTATTATCCCATAGAAGCCTGTTTGCTTTCTAATATGAGACAGAAAGGGAGTGGATTCAGATGGGAGGGGAGGTTGGGAGGGACTGGGAGAAGTAGAGGAAGAAGAAATCATAATCAGGATATATTACGTGAGGGGAAAAAACTATTTTCAATAAAATGAAAAATAAATAAAACCAGTGCTCCAAAGGGGGACCAAGTTTCCAGAATAATCAACAGTCACATTCTGAGTCATGACTGAGAAGGAAAGTTATTCTGCCCTTCCAAGTGGAAAATAGAGCTCTCTGGAACAAGCTTTCAAATTATAACTTATAGTCACCAACAGGTCATCAAATCCAACCTGTGCACTAGAAGCAAATGGTGCAGAAATGAAAACAGGCTGACCTACATTACTGGAGTAGTGTAAATGCTTCCTTCACAGGGCTGTGTGCATATTTATGCTTAAGTCCTGGGTCCAAGGAAAGAGGTTTTGCTTTCATTGTCTGTTTCTGAGTTGAGGGAGATATAGGTGGGGGTTTCTTGTTTATTTGTTTGTTTGTTTGATGCTGAGGTTTGAACCAAGAGCCTCACACATGCCGAGCCCAGCACAAAATCCTGATATTGTTTCTCCCCATGGGGATCTAAGTCAACATCAAAATTTTGGAAAGCTAGTTCCCTGAGAAACAATTGCTGTTAAGACAGGTTCTGTGTTGATGGGACCAAACGGATCCATGGTGAATAACATGTAAAATATGGGTTTTCCATCTCACATCTCTGAAATGTGACAGGATCAAGCCTCTAGCTATACACAGCTAAGCCAGTAGGATCCTCCCTACTGTCGCCACTGAGAATGTGCACTTAGTTTCATCCTTATACTTCAAGAATTCAGATAGCTAAGGGTTAACATCATTTTTATACCAGTGATTTCTGATCTGTGGCATGTTTGTTTGTTGTTTGTTTATTTGTAACCTGATCTCACTATGTAGCCCTGGCTGTCCTGGAACTTGATATGTAGAGTAAGCTAGCCTTGAACTCAGTGATCTTGCCTGCCTCTTTCTCTGCCTCTCATGTCACTGAGATTAAAAGCATCTACCATTATGCCCAGTCCTGTGTCATCTCATAATCCAGCTAGCATCTGCGACATGAGAGAGAAATTTTCCCTTAAAATAATATTCGTATCAGGAATCCATGTATAAGTTAAAATTTGAATGTAATTCTTTCAAAGGACAGAAGACAAATGTGGCTTTTACTGAAGGAAAAAATCAAAATACCTTCCATTTGCTCTGGACCATATATTTCTGCAGCAATAATTGGGATCTGAGACGAACATTGGATCCCAAGGCTTTGGCAGGCAAATGGTTTAACCACTCGTGTTTCAGGCACTGTGTGGCGCTCATCCTGCAGCTGTGGAGTCAAACGCAGTAGAAAGTTTGAGTTACACTAGCCTTTGAGAGTAGTCTAAAAGTCTGTTCCATTGGGTAGGAAGCCTGAGTTGATGGAACAGGTTCATCACTCAGGCAGATTCACACAGGCATCCGACATTCCACTCCCCACAATAGCCAGGAAGTTGTCAGTGAAAGTCTCCTGACCTCTGGGGAATCTTGCTTCCCAGTGACTCACAATCACCTCCCGTGAAGGGCTGGAGAAGCTAAGGCAGAGCAAAGGAAGACCCACTTGGATTGCTCTTAGGAGAATGTGGTGCTTGAACAAAACCATTTCTTGTGACAGAGTCTAGTGCATCAGTTGGCTCATCTGAACTACAAGTTTGGGGTTTCCACCTAGAAGGTTTTTACAGTACAAAGAGAGCAGTGAGCTTTCCTAAAGCCTGAACTCTTGGGCCTTTCTCCTGGGGGTGTACTTTTGTTGTCATTGGTTATTTTCAATTATTTTTTGTCTGAGTATCAAAAATTTTAAGTCAACTTGATACAAGCTAGGGTCATCTGAGAAGAGGGACCCTCAATTGAGAAAATACTTCCATAAGATGTGACTGAAGAAAAGTCTATAGGACATTTTGTTGATTCGTGATTGGTGGCAGGAGGACCCAGCCCATTGTAGATGGTGCCCTTCCTGGGCTGGTGGTCCTGAGTTCCATAAGAAAGCAGGCTAAGCAAGCCATGCAGAGCAAGCCAGTAAGCTGCATCCCTCCATCGTCTCTGCCTCAGCTCCTGCCTCCAGGTTCCTAGCCTGTGTGAGTTCCCGTCCTCACTGCTTTGGATGGCAAACTATTATATAAAACTGTGCATGCAATAGACCCTTTCCTCCCCAGATTTGCTTTCAGCATGGCGTTTTATCACTGCAATAGTCACCCTAAGACACTGCTGAAATCTAAAGAGGCCTTTGTGACCAAGAACTGAAGGACTCAGACGTGTATTCTGAAGGATGACACCTTCATATCTTGTGGTGACTCTGAGTTTTCACTTTGTAAAGATGTGTTGCATTTGTCTACCTTTCCTGCCTAAGGTACCTGATTGTTCTAACAAAAAGCTAAATTGTCAATGGCTAGGCAGGAAGTATAGGCGGGACTTCCAGGCAGGGAGAGTTAAGTAAGAGGAAGAATCTAGGTTCCAGAGAGATGGAGGGAGATAGAGAAAATAAAAAACAAGAGACAGCAGGGAGATGCCAGGGAGCAGCCAGACATAAGGGAAGCAAAAAAGTAGAACATACAGAGTGAAAGAAAGGTAAAAAGCCCTGAGGCAAAATATAGATGAAGAGAAAGAGGTTAAATTAAGTTAAAGAGCTAGGGAGACAAGCCTAAGCTAAGGCCGAGCATTCATAACTAATAGTAAGTCTCTGTTTTATTATTTGGGAACTGGCAGGTGGGATAAAGAAAGAGCTCAGATATAATATCTCAATGTTAACTTATTGTAAGTAATAACTTGGGAATAGGAATAGGACTCTCTTGAATATATAGCTCTTTCTAAGATTCTGTCTTGTCTAGTTGTTTTTATAGTAATTCCCTTTGTCTTGCTGCTGCCCCTTTTAATGTTCCACACAAATAATAGACTAAGAAATTCCCTAGGATAAAAGGATTCAGCATTCCAGCTCAGCACACAGACCAGGGTCCATTATAATGGTCACTGAGTGACCAGAAATTAAAAATACCTCTTCTCTTTGACCAGCAACCGGGAAACAAAGTCCTTGGCGTCCTCTGACAGCCCCTTGAAGGTATCAGCATCAAAATCCCAACTACAGTTCACAATGAAATTCATGGTCTCTGCATCTGTTTCCCCTAGAAATGGGGACAAACCACTGAGTCTACAGAGGAGAGAAAGGACCATGAGTGGAGTCTCATGCTCTGTGTGTCGCACGCTCGTTGTGTTGCACGCTCGTTGTGTCGCACGCTTAGTGAGTCACACGCTCGGTGAGTCACACGCTTGGTGTGTCACATGCTCGGTGTGTCACACACTCAGTGTGTCACGAGCTCTACTTCTATTGCTTCTCCACTGCCAGTGGTTCCACGTGTTCACGTGAAGGAGGCAGACGGGGGAAGGACATTCTGAACAGCCTATCACGTACCACCCTTTTCGTATCTCTAGAGGATCTGGAGAGTGGAGTCTAACACAATGTGTCCAGCTGTCAAGTGTGTATCTGTTATTTTTGTTGTCTTTTTTGTTTTTTTGAGACAGTGTTTTTCTAGTTAACCCTTGCTATTCTGTAACTCACTAAGTAGACCAGGCTGTCCTTGAACTCAGAGAGATCCTCATGTCTATGCCTCCTAAGTGCTGGGATTAAAGGTGTGTACCACCATGTCCAGTATGTGTATTTATTTAAAATTAGCTTTCTATTTCTCTGGGAAAGCTCGGTGTTAATAGATACTATTTGCTTTCAAACTAATGAAATATTGGCTTTACTATGCTCAGGCTAAGGCAGAGAGACAAGATAACTTTACTTCCCCCTCCCTTCTTCTCTTGCCCCCCCCCGCATGGTCCAGTTAAGTCTGGACTCTTCCCAATGCCTCTGTCTGTTCTCTCCCTCATAGCTACAATAGAACCCTTTCCCTCAGTCATACCTAGGAACAGTCAGGTCCTCATTTTTATTCGTTTAGTGCTGAAACCACTTGATTGGCATTTATGAGCTCCCTTCCAGGGGACTTGGCCTCTCCAAACAAAGGTGCCAATCTGACTGTCCCGAGTTTTGTAGGGATCACTTGTTTCTGCTGGCTTCTGCCACCCACCGTATTTGACTCCAAATTCTAGAGTCTAACTCCTCATAGCTTCTTTCTTCCACCTGCTCTAGTCATCCGCCTTTCCTCACCTCCTGGGTAAGTGTCCTCTCTCTGGCTTCTGGAACCTCCTGTGTCCTCTGGAGCACTCACCACATGGGCATCTTTCTACTAAGAAGCCTCCGGCATGTTCAGGGGCCCCACCCCTTGAGCAACCCTTACACACTTCCTCCATTGGAATTCTCCCTTTTCCCAAGAGCCTCTCCTGTCTACCTCCAGCTGTTTTCTCTTCTACTTGCTCTAACCACGCATCTCTCATCTTCTACTCTGTGCCACCCTGGAACTGCCTGCTTTGTCTGCTGTGCCAGGAAGCTCCTCTCACCCTACTAGGCCCTATCACATGTAAGGGACGCCCTGCTCTGTGTTTGGGACACAGTTTGTGTGGAGAGGCCCTGGATTGACGTTATTGTCACCACAACACTTTACCTCCTCTGCTCCCTTTGTTCTCGGCTCCTTTCAGGAGCATCCTTGCCTCCCCGGAGGAGCTGCAGCCTTTGTGGCCTCTGGGAGTTCTCCTTCAGACAGAATTCTTATCTGCGGACCTTGGTCCTCACGGCTACACTGTTTTCAGCTCTCAGCTCCCTCTTGGAGCTTACCCGAACATCTCTTGGGTGAAGTTCATTTTTCAGCTCTTTCCCGTTTCTGTCTTGGGCTCAGATTTTATTAAACCTCACTGTCTTACTGTAAATGGCTTGACCCCAGTTCAGCTCAATCAATGGCCAAAAATTGGTACACTTGGTTTTCAAATTCTCCCCAATCACAACAGCTTCTGCCACAAAAGACCCCAAACCTCTTAGATCTAAACTTTGTCTGCTCTACAGTCCCAAAACTCTCCACTCTCCAAACTCTTTTATCGCTACAATCTCTCTGCACTCTGCTCTCAAGGAATCTTCTGAGACTATTGTGTAAACACTCTTTATCTCAGTATTTGAAAATTCACTGGCTGTGTTAAAGAATCTGTCAGAAAAAAACTAGCTTGAAACTTAAAACAAAAGATTTAATATTAATTTGTTATATGTGATTCAACTGTTATAAGAAATAGATCTGCTTACTGTATGTGTAACTTGAATTCAACTCTTGTTGAGGAAAATAGATGTTTTAAATGTGGCTTGCCTCCATCTTGACTGATGACCTCATTAGGATGGAAGCAACCACATGGCTGCTTTTAACCTTTACTAAGGTTAAAAGGTACATACCATGTAACGTCACCACCATCTTGAGTAAGATGACCGTCAACTAAATCAATTAAATCAACTAAAACAACAATCATAAAACTTGTTAGTCCTACTAGGCCCTCTGCATATCATTGTATCTCCTTTTAGAGGAAGGAGGCATCAGTAGGTCTCCAAAATATCTTGAATTAGGATGGAGTTTTGTTTGATGATAAATTCTTAATGTTATAAAGGTCTACTCAGGTTAATAGAAACTGGCTTAGAGCTGTATGCATAACTACATATGTCTTTGCTAACTGTGTTAAACAACAGGCTTCTAGAAAACTTAAATAAGGAATAACATGGTTGATAAATAAGGTTTATAAATTCCCAAGATCTTCTTGGGTTGACAGTAACTGACTTGAAGATACATGCCTAGCCTCTTTGTCTTTGCTAACTTTGTTAAGCTTTAGCTATTTGGATAAACTGATCCATATAAAGGATAAACTGATCCAAATAGCTTATATCCAAATATAAGCTATTTGGATAAACTGTGATATTCTCTAATCATGTACTATAAAAAGATCAAGAAAATAAGGACCCCAATCCCTCTGTAGATTGTATTTAAAGTTCCCAGTCTCTCTATGAACTGTATTTATAGTCTAAAGTTTTATTTTGATACTAAAGAATCTTCAACTCAAAATTTTAAGGCCCAAACTTAACAGAGATAAAACTAAAATCCTAATCTTATGAAAGCTACTAACTTGTAAACTGTTAAAAAAATAATCAAGACTTGCAAGTTAATGGTTAGTCACCTGACTAAAAATGATCAGATTCTTTCATGTGCTTAGAACTAGCCTCATAGTCATGCTAAGTTCAAATGTAACTTATTTAGTGAGCTTTATGTAGCCTCCTGTGTATATTTCCAAGGTTAAGCCAAAAGTTAGTAACTAAAAACAAGTCAAGTTTGTTTATATCAAGTATACTTAATAGATAATAGTCCTCAAACTCTTCAGAGATCTATAAATATATTAGTTAAAGTGTTTAACATATCAAATTGGATCCTGGACAGCCCTCCCAGCATCACTCAGTACCTGTGGCTCCCCAATCCCTCCCAGCATCACTCAGTACCTGTGGCTCCTCCCAGCTCTCCCAGCATCACTCAGTACCTGTGGCTCCTCCTATCCCTCCCAGCATCCCTCGGTACCTGTGGCTCCCTCCCTCCCAGCATCACTCAGTACCTGTAGCTTCCACCAGCCCTCCCAGCATCACTCAGTACCTATGGCTCCTGACAGCACTTCTCACCTGCCCCCTACCCTAAATCTCTCCCTCCCAAGGACTGGGATTCCCTTTCCCCAGCTTCTCTTTTCTATATAAACTCATTCATTATGGCTAAGCATTTGGATCCTAGTTCCTCTCTTGACCTCTTGGTCCCCTTGCCCCCACCTCTTCTTCTCTTCCTCTCTCACTCTTCATCCCATCCCCAGGGCTTGGTTCAGTATGGACTCTTCCAGGTGCCTCTGGATGTTTTCTCCCTCATAACTACACTGAAACCTTCTCAATCATACCTAGGAACAGTCACATCCTCATCTTCATTCATTATCTAGAAGTAAGATCCATTTGTAGCTGACTGCCTCTCTTCAATCTCCCTAGTCTGCTCCTCTATGAGTGGTCCTGAGAACACATCCCAAATTGTGTTTTTCCGTTTCTAAAAGTACAAGCCCCACCCGGAACGACGGCCTGAGTACTCACAGCATGTAGGTGATAACTCCCACACTCCACATGTCTGTTGGGAATGAGACAAACTCATAGTTAACAACTTCTGGGGCCAGAAACTCTGGGGTCCCAAAGTTCACCTTTAGCTTCTCCCGAGGCTTGTACCTGAGGAAAAGGGAGAGAATGCAGTGAACCATGGGAGAGAACATGTGGATGCAGATGTGGATTCTATCTGTCAGCTATGTTGCGTGGACCAGACACTCACACTACACACGACGTTTCCCAGGGAATAATCACACGCTCAGACATGCCTTCCAGCCTTAAGTTAGTGGTAGACCAGAAAGCTACACTCCTTCCAGCCACTTACAATCTGAAGATGAGAGAAGACTAATATATCTTACTTGGTATACACCCACATGAACGAGCACAGACAAAAGGGACAGAGCGTCTGGAGAGCGACTTCTCTGTTGGTTTACACAATGTCATAGTAAGAAAAAGAACCAAAGGTCATTCTAAGCGATCATTAGAGAAATACAAATTAATAATAAAATGTGACTCCATATGCACCTATATAAATGTCTAAAGTACTAAAACACACACACACACACGGAGAGGGAGAGAGACTCTAACAAGTGTTAACTAGAATGCAGAGAATTCCCATCTTTTATGGAGTGTAGGTGAAGAATGTGAAGAGGAGCAGACACTGGGGAAGACAGAAAAGTGAGCAGGGTGTGGTGTCTTAAACTGTGATTCTAACACTCAGGAGGTGAACACAGGAAGACCAAGATGAGTTTGAGACCAGGATAAGTTCCACAATGAGCTTAAGCAAGCTTGGATGACTGGCTCTGTCCCAACAAAACAAAATCCTGAGAGATGACTGATGTAGGAGGGTCATCTGTCTATGTGTTACTTTCATTGGTTAATAAAGTAACTGCCTTGGCCCCTTTTGATAGGCCAGCCCTTA
>LOEQ01000276.1:138890-149836 GCA_001685075.1 Bramus lutescens
CACACACACAGAGAGAGCTGCAGTACACCCACCCACACACACAGAGCTGTAGTATACCCACACAGAGAGAGAGCTGCAGTACACCCACACACAGAGAGAAAGCTGCAATATACCCACACAGAGAGAGAGCTGCAGTACACCCACAGAGAGAGAGAGGGAGAGCTGCAGTACACCCAGACACACAGAGAGAACTGTAGTACACCCACACACAGAGAGAGCTGTAGTACACCCCCACACAGAGAGAGCTGTAGTACACCCATACACACAGAGAGGGCTGTAGTATACCCATTCACACAGAGCTGTAGTACACCCACACACAGAGAGAGCTGTAGTACACCCACACACAGCTGTACACCTCTACAGACATAGGTTTGGTTCCAATGTAAACTATATTCTTTATATTTTCATAAAAGCTGGATAGAAAGATTTCCCAATTTCTGTCTACATTTTCCAATTTCCAACCATTAATCTATCATACAAAATTACTAAAAGTTGTTTAGGCCAAACTGGCATAATGTCTGCAGATTAGACTGGACATGCTGAACACTTGTTTGAGACAAAAGGACTTTGTCCTCCAACTTCCACTCCCAGGTTCAAAGCACTGAACCAGGGCATGTAGCATGCCTCTGGGGGTGCCTGTGAGTGCAGAGAGGGGAGCTTGCCTAGACTGAAGGCTCTCAGTCCCTGCCACGAGGCCCTGAAGAAAGCCACCACTTCTGAGATACTCACTACTCCATGATCAGGGTGAAGCTGTTCTTGCTCTCAAAAGCGTCGTAGAGTTGGATCAAGTTCACATGGCTCAGCTGGTTCATGATGTTGATCTCATTCTTGACGTCCTCCTGGTGGGACCAGAGGAAAATGGTTTTCAAGAAAATAGATCAGAAAGAGAAGCCACTTGTATCTCTCAAGATGTATGTGGGGGGCATGCCCAAATGCGTGTGCGTGCGTGTACACACACACACACACACGCACTCACGTACAATCACACACTCATATGCACAGTCACACATGCATATACACATTCACTCATGCACACACATACACACATTCCTACATATATACACTCACACGTTCATACACACGTAAGCACACATGCATGCACACACATCTTATGTTTCTTCCAACTCCAGCTGTCACACCAGCTCTCCTTGACTCATCACCCAAACTGTGTTCTTATAACAGAAAGGACATTGATTCAACCCATTGCTCATCGTCTCACAGACACCCGCTCACCTCACAGACACACGTTCACCTCACATACACCCGCTCACCTCACAGACACACGTTCACCTCACAGACAACACCCACTCACCTCACATACACCCGCTCACCTCACAGATGATACCCACTCACCTCACATACACCCGCTCACCTCACAAACGACACCCACTCACCTCACATACACCCGCTCACCTCACAGACACCTGCTCACCTCACAGACACACATTCATCTCACAGACACCCGCTCACCTCACAAACGACACCCACTCACCTCACATACACCCGCTCACCTCACAGACACCCGTTCATCTCATAGACCGAAGGCCCTAGAAGAAGGAAAAGCCCTTGGTGCCCAATGTCCTGCGAGCATGTTGGCAGAGCCATGCCAGGCCATCCACAGAAATGGGGTCTGGAGGAAGGAACGTGGGTGACCCCATGAGCAGTGCGAGTCCAGGTAGAGAGGAAGGGAGTACACCAAGTTTCCTGCTTGGCACAGAGGGGGCTAGAGCAGGTGCTAGGAAATGAAAGATTCTAGGATCTGGCTGGCCTGGGGCAGATGTCTTACCCGGTCTTTGATGCTCTTCACTTTGATGATCTTGGCTGCGAGTGCAAGGCCTGTGGACCTCTCTGTACACCTGTGCACCTGGCCAAACCGGCCCCTACAGAGGCAGAGGGACACGGTAAGAGGAGAATATGCAGAGCTCACCAACTCACAAGGGCCGCTGTTCCTCTTCTCACACACACCTTGTGGGCTATCCTGCACCACAGGCTATTGCCTTAGTCCTCACTCACCCCTGGGCTAACCCCGAGTAGAGAAAAATCACTTCTTCACCACCCACAGTCATGTGATCTGCTCTACAGTCTAAGGGGAAACCTCCTGGTCTTGCCACGGGCTATTCTGAGTAGGAATACACCCTCCTCATTCCTGTCTTAGCAGCCTCCTGACCACACCCCCTCCTGGCACCCCTGCTACCTCAGGAGTGTTTCCCGCATCCTGCTTTGAGGGCCTCCTACACCTCTCCTCCCTCGTGTGTGCGGTCGCCTGCATCCCAGGGAGACCCCTGTTCTTTCCCTATGTGCTCAGCCTCTGTGTTCCAGTCCCTGCCCCTCGCCCAGGTGGGTGCTGTACTTACCCTCCCAAGACTTCATGTTGGGACACTGTGTAGCCTGCTGAGACCGAGGCGTCCTTGACATTCACTACCCGGTGTTCAAAGGGGGCTGGGGGTGCTGCACTGTCGTCTGTAGAGAGATGACAAAGCACCCATGGGTCTCCTGCCAGTCGTCTCCCCTCTAAGCGCCACCTGGATTACCAGGTGCCAAGACCACTGCCCTTCTTACAGTCCAAGCATGCGGGAACCCAGACTCTAGAGTCACCCCATTTGTCAGGAGAGGGAGCCGAGCTCACTGCATCAGTGAGCAGATTTTCATGAGGCAGTTGTGTTCAAAGGCAATGAAACTGTGGGAGACAGTCAGGGGAGCGTAAAGGGGAGACTGCTAGAAAATCAAACACACCATCCTCATGGCTCAGCCTTGGCCCCCTTATAGCTGGTCTCAACTAGATCCCAGAGGGCAAGAGAGCCCGTGGGGGAGCCCTTGGTGAGCATCTCTTAGTGCATGGCTGAGGAGGGATAATAGATCTAGAAGGGAAGCAAAGGGCAGCCAGCACTTGGAAACTCAGCGAGGACAGGCATTTAGGATTGGATTTTTTCTTTTTAATTTTATTTCTCTCTCTCTCTCTTTCTCTCGTGTGTGTGTATGTGTGTGTGCGCACGTGTACACACCATGTCATATACATGTGGAGGTCAGAGGATAATTTTCAGGAGTTGGTTCAGTTTTCATCATATGGGTCTCAGGAACTGAACTCAGGCTTGGCAACAAATGCCTTTACCAGATGAAATGGCCCTATGATTTCATTTTAATTGGTTAATATGAATACCTAGAAATATCACATGAAATTATTTTTTAAAGAAAAGGAAAACACGCAACAGTCATGATGCTACAAAGTGTTTTCTGCACAAATGGCTGGGTCATCATCTGCTCACGCTTGTCCTGGGAGCATCCTGCGTGCTCCCTGAGTGCAGAGAGTGCTCCACAATCCTGTGTGCTCCCTGAGTGCAGAGAGTGCTCCATGATCTTGCGTGCTCCCTGAGTGCAGAGAATGCACCACAACCCTGTGTGCTCCCTGAGTGCAGAGAGTGCTCCCCAGACAATTCCCCCACCAGGAGGGAGACTCCCAAACTGTTGGTGCTGAGGTTCTTTGTAGTAGAAGAACACAGGGATCCCTGCTACCCGTCTGGATTGACAAGTGGGTCCTTCTCAACACTTCCTCGCTATTGCAAATGGCGGTGGGAATGACTCACTGTGTCTTACACATATCAGTCAGTGTCTTTTCTTCATTTTTCTTTTCCACCCCATCTCTGAGTGGAGAGCATATAATCTAGGTTGACCTCAAACTCATCATGTAACAACTTGAACTTGAACTTATCCTGCCTCCATCTCCCACGAGCTTGGATTAGAGGTGCGCAACACCACATTTGGGTTCCTGCAATGTTAGGGATCAAAGCCACAGCTCCAGCTCTATGCTAGGCAAACACTCTGGCAACTGAACTCCATCCCTAGCCCTCCTGCCTTCTGCATGCTCGCCTGTCCTCATTTAGAATGATGCCAGTGGTAGAACCCTCAGGTAGGGGAGCTGCTTTGAGACATATACACAGTTGGGCCACAGAGGTTCCCACTCCCCAACCATCAAATACCCAAGTCTAATACTTCCACATTTCTGTATCTTGGACTCTAGCACCAGGACTTAACTATCCAGAGACTTAGGCTTCCTTAGAACCACATAATCTATGGAAGGTGAAGGAAGGCTCACAGTCACTCACCTCAAGGCCGTGATGAGCTGGATCACAGCCTTACTTACCCAGAACCATGATGGCAGCCTCCACAGCAGTAGGCCGACTTCTGACCTCAGTTTCCCCTGAGCCCTTGGCTGCAGGGTCCTTCCCAGGCTCAGGCTTTCCTGTTCCTGGGTTTGTTTCTTGCAGCAGGTCCGTGGTCCCAATAGTCTCATCTCCCCAGTCCCTTGTGGCCAAGCTTGGTCCTGTGAGAGGCTCAGCGCCAGGCCCCGCCTCCTCCTCTGCACTTGCTCCTCCATTGCTGCTTCTCCTCTTTAGCCATGGTAGAATTGGACTGGCTTCTTTAGGGATCTGGTCTTCCAGCGCAGCTCCAGGGCCTTCGGGATGTGGGTCCTGCTCATCAGGCTGGGTAACTGCTGGAGTTTCTGCAGAGGCCATGGTACTGACCTTTTGGGTCTCAAGCAGCTCCCCAGGAGTAGCCATCTCTTGCACATGGATAGAGATCCTGGGCAGAGAGAAATATGGCCCTGAGGTTCAAAACAAGGACTTCCAGGGATGCAACTCAGCAGTAGAGCATTGCTTAGTGTCATAGTTAGCTTCAGCGTTCAACTTAACACAAACTTAGAGTCACCTGGAAACAGGAAACCCCAATGGAAGAATTGACCAGATTGGACTGGCCTGTGGCCATGTCTATGAAGCATTTTCTTAATTGCTAATTGATGTCGGAGGACCTAGCCTACCATAGGCAGCACTTTCCCTAGATAGAGGGGCCTGGGCTATAGGAGAAAGGTAGTTGAGATGCAGAGACCCACAGCCAAACATTAAGCAAAGCACAGGGAATTCCACAGAAGAGGGGGAGGAAAGGTTGTAGAAGCCAGAGCAGTCAAGGACACCACAATAACATGGCCCACAGAATCTAAACAGGGCCCCTAGGGACTCGTAGAGACTGAAGGGACAATCAGGGAGCTTGTATGGGCTGATCTAGATATATACCTTATGGTGGTTTGTTGAGATCTTAAACGTGCTAGTAAAACACAAAACAAATACTTAGGAGACTTACAAATACAAGTGACAAAATTTCCTCAATAGCATTCATATTATAGTATTTGTGATAACAAGAATACTAAACTATATTTTCTAGCCATCATTTGTACAACACTAGGCCTGGTTGCCTTATTTTTATTTAATTAAAATATAGTTACATGATTCCCCCTCACTAATAATTTTTAATGTGCTATGGAAGATAAAAATTTGAGTTTGTAGTGTATATGATATAAAATCATGAGTTAGGAGATAACTAAAGATTAACAACATTTTAGTTCTTTATTTGTTCTCTTTTGGAAAATTAGCCTTCAAGTTTGAAGCTCAAATGTCTCTGAAGATATAAACAAATAGATAAAGAAATGCATCTTTGTTTAAAATGTTTACAAAAAGAAACACAGATATGGGATTTTTAAGATTTTTTTTAAGAAGAAATAAAAAATGGTTAATATAGGCCCTCATCTAGTATACACAGGGCCCTTAGTTCCCTTCCCAGCTACACACACACACACGCACACACGCACACACATGCACACACGCACGCAGTGCACTCTCACACACGCACACATAGACTAAGATGGTACATTCTATGTTACGTGTCCTTTATTATAATAAAAAGAATAAAGAAAAATAAAAGGCTTTTTTTCTAGCAGCGGAAAGCCCAGGCTGCTCTGAGGTTTAGGCCTTTGAAAATGGACGCTGATCACAAGTGGTGCAGTCGAGAGACCTGGCAGCCTGTCTACAGTTGACCAAGAGTGTGGGGGCAAGACAGCTGGCCGTGATGGCAGTGGCATGCAAGTTGGTAGCCAAGTAAGCGCCTGAGCCTGTCTCAGACCAAGGGGCCCAAAAAGCTTGACAAACCAATTGCTGGAGAATCCAAGTAGTCCACTGGCCATTGGCCACTTCAGCCCTCTCTGGTCTTCTCTTCCAGTGGGGTAGGAGGTGACCCCAGTGTCACGCAGCTCTAAGTCATGTTTGGTGTCCAACGCTTCCTTACCTACTGCATAGCACATTAACCACAGGCACTGCCAATAACTCCGGGCTGCCAAGTTCAGGTATGGTCTCAGGATACCTAGACAAGCAGCTCCTTCTGGTCAGAACTGACACTTAATTTTTGATATGCTTTCCTCAAAAGACACATTCTAGGGAAGGAAGGGCAGGTGGTGGCCTCTCCACTTCCTGAGACCTGCCTCGGATCTGGCATGTCTGAAATTCAGCTCAAGACTGTGGCTGGGGTGGGACATGCTTCTCAGTGAGAGGTTTTGGGGGATCCCTAACATGTTACAGGAAGTTCACTCCTATGGCGATTGCTACATTCAGAGGTTTTCCAGGCACAGCTACCAGGAACCCATCTTTCCAGCCTGCCAAGGCCCCTGGCACAGAGGGAGGTGGGGTGGGATGGGGTCCCATTTCCTTCCAGAACCAATCACCATGGCATAAAGAGGCTAGGTAATCTCCTGGTGCTGGGTCTTGTGGTCTCCGTGGTAGGTTAAGGAAGTTGGGGCAGGCCGAGAGGGCATCAGGTAGGCGTCTGAGAGAAGTCTAGAAGGCCTTGCCTCGCAGGCTGTGCGGACACAGCAGTGCTGCACCAACGGCACTGAATACAGACGGAATGCAGCGGGCCAGTTCTCCCTTCCACCATTTCTGCTGAGCACAGTTCCTGTCCCAGGTGTCACAGCCTCTCCAGGACCTCTGACACAAACCTCCCCAAAGCCTCTAGAATGCCTCTACCTGCCCCATCCTTTTCTCCTCACCATGTTGTTTAGGACTTAAATGCTGGCCCAAAGAAGCAGGTGTGCAGTTAAGTACGGATTTGGTGGTTTTGTGGGATGGCTCAGTGCCCATGTCACCATCAGTAAGATAATAGGACCACTTTCCCACACTGGGAACATTGGGAGAATAAAATGAGCTGACGCCTCAGAAGGCCAGGCCAGTGCTTGGCATGTGGTGAAGTGCTCTGTAAAGCCTGTTCGCTGAAGTAATTACTTATCTAAAAGTTAGTCGTTCTCAACCCTATTCTCCACTAGAATGAAAAACAAAAATCCAAGAATGGTACCTGAGAATCACTCCAGACCAATGGAATCAAGATTTCTGGGCATGGATGTTTCTTTTTAATTCCTACTCCCTATTCCCGGGTAATTCTCATAGCCAGGTAGATACCAGTATCCTCAGGATCCCAAACATAAGATCTCTCCCTGTCAATCTAGTGTGGCTCTATATATACAGTGGTCACCAACATGTGTCACTGGCCCACTGGCCACGCCACATAAAGGACACAGCTGTTTGTGCCCATTGCCCAGCACAGAAGAACACCCCTTACCTGGAAAATTCCTCACCACTGTGGACTTCACTGGCTGGAGTTAGTGACCCTACGGACGGAGGGCTAAGCCCTGAATTCAGTCTCATGCTCTCTTCTGAGAGCCAACAGTCAGGTTTGCTGGACGAGGTTCCTTGTCCTGCGCTTTCCGACATCTTGAGATTGGTGAGGACCTCACTGATTCTGTCGAGTGCTACAGACAATTCCAGGGTAGTCTCAGTATTCTCACCAGACGTTCCCAGAAGCCTGGGTTCCACTTCTGTGGATGGGGGTACTTGGCCTAGGCCAAGAACTTCAGTTCCCTGCCTCAGTGAAACTCCTGCCTGGGTGAAGTCAGCTCCCTTAAGTGAAGTACTGATGATGAGAGGCAGCCTCTCCACTGCCCCCACTGCTGTGTCCTCCTTCTGGGTCTCTACAAGATAACAGGAAGGGGGAAACATACTCTAAGGGACACAGAACACAAGAAAAAATGAGCACATACGTGTCATCCCACATACCACATCTATAAAAGCCAAAAACTGGACATAACCCATACTGCCATGGGAGATGTGTCTGTATGTTAGAACACCCACCCAATGAAGTGTTGTACAGCCACTCTTAAAATAAAAAAAATAGGGCTTAAAAGATGGTTCAGTAGGTAAGAGTACTGCCTACTCTTCGAGGGAATCCAAGTTTGATCCTCAGCACCTACAATGTAGCTTACAAGTGTCTGGAATCCAGTTCTAGGGGACCTGATGCCCTCTCTGGTCTCCATTGACAACACACACAGAGTGGTGCACAGATGCATACAAGCAAAACACCAACACGCATTGAGAGAAGAAGGGAGGATGTTTGTGAGTGTGCACATGTGTGTGAACCTATGGCTACTTATAAGTGGTTTGTGCACATGTGTGTGAACCTATGGCTAGTTATAAGTGGTTTGTGCACATGTGTGTGAACCTATGGCTACTTATAAGTGGCTTGTGCACATGTGTGTAAACATATGGCTACTTATAAGTGGTTTGCATAAACTGGACCTCATTGGAAAGATAAGGACTTTTTAAATAATCATAAATAAAGGCCTTAAGAAGAAAGGCAGACTTCTCTTAGTATACCTTATTTTGTCAATCTGACTGCAGAACCCTAAAAATACTATTCAAAAAAGGAATTTTGTTTTTTGAGACAGGGTCTCACTGTGTAGCTTTGGCTGCCCTAAAACTCACAGAGATCTGCCCACTTCTACCTTCTGTGTGCCAGGATTAAAGGTGTGCACCACCACGCCAGGCACGTAAAGTTTTAAAAAGAGAATGAGCTTTTATAAAAGAAATCCAGCCAAAGTCTTAATTCCAGCACTCTGGAAATGGAGGCAGGAGGACCAGAAGCTCAAGGTCATCCTCAGCTACATGGTGGAGTTTGAGACCAGTCTGGGGCACATGAGATCCTGTCTCAAAAGTCTAAACAAAACAAGGACAACCATGGCATGGGAGACGTACCTGGTACTTTATTCTGAACCATTATGTGTGCGGTAGAAACAGGCAGTGGGACCCCCCCTTACCTACCCACAGCCTCCTGGCAGGATCAGCTTGCTCACCTTGGGTACTCAGCACATGCTTCAGCTTGACTCCCGTAGCTTCTGCTGGCTCCTTGTTCTAAAATAACCACCATAAAACACCATCATTCAAACATCCACGGACCACCTGCCACATGCTCACATGTAGTTAGTTTATTTAATATGACACAGAAGTGTGGCTGGACATTGAGGCCAGATGCACCTAGCTTCACAGCTAGAGCTCATGTCCTTTCCAGGGCTTCACTGAATGGCTAGGGAGCTGGCTCCCTGAGAGGGGGTTCTAAATAGACCGGGTATTAAGCCAAGAATGGGGAAGAAAAAGAAACCTCAATCCTAAATCACCATCAGCTCAGCTCTACTATTCATGCTGCAGTAGTCCTGGTTGAGACTGGATTCCTAAGTCAAATCCATGCTCAGGGGATGGAGCAGCACAGCCAATGGGCAAGGCAGCCTGGGAGCTGAGGAACCGCCTCCAGCTGAGCTCTATCATTTGGGTCTAGAGCTGCCAGAGCTTTGTTGTTCAAGAGAAACTGAACTTAGATTTTTGCTTAAATCAGACTTATTAAAGCACAAAATTAAATAAATCAGATGTATTAAAGCACAAAATTAAATAAAAAATAATTTATTAAAGCATCATTTGTATACAATAAGTTACACATACAAACTATAAACTTTTTTGTGAGACTGTATCACTATGTAGCCCTAAGAGTCTAGAACTCCCAATAAAGACCAAATTCGCAGAAATCCATCTGCTTCTGCCTCCTGAGTATTGAGCCTAAAGGTGTGCACCACACAAGCTCAACAAATGTACAAAATGTAGGACAATTCTGCTATCCCAAAAGGATCCCTAGCATTTTAATCCAAAGATTTCGATTTTCAGTGTTGGAAATCAATTAAAATCTTTTCAGTGATGCAGACAACATATGTCTTCAGCTGTTTTGATCTCTGGGCTCCCCATTAAGGAAACTGTGGTTGGGGCTAGAGAGAGGCCAGTTAGCTGGCGAGTCACATTCCCTGGTGCACAGGGGATCAGAGACATGTTAACCAGAGCTATTGCTGTGACTTAACACCAGGAGCCACAGTTGGGACCTTACTGGTCAAAGGTTGAAAACCCCAGCAAGAGATGCAACCTTTTGTGGAGAGTTTCCTGACTGTCATAGAGTGGCCAGGTTCAGTGTAGGGCTCTGAGCATGTCTGTCAGGCCCTGGTCTCTAGCAGACCTTTTAGGTTTGAAGAAGAGCTGCAGAGAAGCCCTCTGGACCAGTGCTCAGCTCAGCGTCCTTACGCTCAGCATCCTTACCAGAGGGCTCCTCAACACTGGCCACTCACCACTCTGTTTCAAAATAGCCATAGCTGTTGAGTAACTTTCATATGCTGGACACACTTTTCAAAACATTTCACAGATTTGTTTCCCCGCTCGTCCTGCCCACTCTTTGAGATAACATTTACTAATGGGATAATTCCTGGTTTACAGAGAGAGAATGAGAAACACAGAGGCAGAGGAGTTGGCCAGGTGCTGAAGGCAGATTTAAAAGCAACAACTCTGACCTAAGAGGCCAGGCTCCTGCCACACAGCTACACTAGAAAGGGTGACATGTCCCCCACCCAGTCCCCAGGCTGAGTGGTGCCCCATCCCGTCAGCATGATTTGACCTTGGAATCCAGTCTCAATCAAAACTATAGCAGCTTGAATGTTGATCTGACTTAGGGTGGGTAGAGTTTGATTTTCCATTCCTGACCTAAATCCTTTGTTCATCAGCCAGAGCAGTTCCCAAAGTCCTCTGCTCCCCCGACCCCCTTGCCAGGTTCCCCCAAACCCCTTGCTGGGTTTTCCTTCGCTTCACTCACCTTTCTCAGCCCTGTTTCCTTCTCACTTCTTTATGGTTCCAGAACATCAAATATTGCATTCATTCATTCATTCTTTATTCAGTGTGTGTGTGTTAGGGGTGTGTGTGTGTGTGTGTGTG
>LOEQ01000276.1:153786-164977 GCA_001685075.1 Bramus lutescens
GCCGATGTAGACCTTGTTCCAGCTGGCGCATGCCCCTGCACACACACTGCAGCTTCTCTGTGACATCTTCTTGGAAATGTAGGAGTCTGTCAACCTTCTCACTCAGCACCGTAAGTTTGCTGCCCAAGGCTGGCAGCCCCAGGGGGTCCAGACCCTCGGGAGCCTCCTCTGGAACTCCTGACATCCCAATTCCGGCTAGGTAAGGGCAAAGGCAAGGCAACGAAGAAGCGCCACAGGCCCGCTTCTCACTTAGGCGGTAACGTCTGGAAGGCCATTTTTCTGGTAAGAGCCTCACTGTACAGCATCAGCCTGCCCTGCTGCCTGGGCGTTTGGGGAGCTGAGAGGGCCAGGTTTTCTGTGTGTCTGCTTTGCCTATCTCCTACTGAGTCAATGCCAGAGAGTGACAGGCTGAGTTTAGCCCAGGCCCTTTTCTTGGGGCCTCTTTGACATCATGGTGACAATTAACATTCCCCTTTGAGAGGCTGCTGATGGCAGTTATTTTAAGAATCTGCCCAGAGAAGGCTGGGTGGGGTTCATAGATGCTAAAGGCTGGGAGAAAATTATCTTTTAGTATGAAAACTGGGGAGGGGAAATCCACGGAACCCCACCTCTAGACGAAGAATTATAGGCAACTAAGGAGAGCTGAGAACAGGAGATTTAGTCTTCCCCAGGGATGAACCCACTAACTGATTATCCAATACCAAGTGATCAGAACTTAAGTAATATACAAGTAACACTAAATAAACTCAGTAGGTTGTAGTTATAAATTCATGTGCTTTTATACATATAATAACAATAAAGAAAAAAGACATGAATTTGAGTGAGGGGGTCCATAGGAGGGGCTGGATGGAGGAAAATGAAGGGAGAAATTATATAATTGCAATTTAATTAAAAACAAAAATAACCAGACAGTGGTGACACACATCTTTAATCCCAGCACTCAGGAATCTCTGAGTTCAAGGCCAGCCTGGTCTACAGAGCTAGTTACAGAAGAGCCAGGGCTACACAGAGAAACCCTGTCTCGAGAAACCAAAACAAAATAAAAATAAAACACAGAAAAACATATTCTCATTATCATACAAATTCACTTTGGTCTTTTAAAATGATAAAATTATATGTATATCAACAAATTGTCTTAAAATAAATTTCCTTGTGATTTATTATTAGCAAAAATCCCTAAAAGAGTTTATCTGTCAGCTGGCTAAGCAAGGCGGTTTTCAGAATTCCAGACGCTGAAGAGACGGTGCCCACAGCCATCCACACATTTAATTCACAGCAGGGAGCAGAAGAAACTGCAAGGCGATTCCACCAAGTTCTGCCTTTCACCGTCACAAAATTTTACTGTTTCTGCAAACTAAAAACGAGCTTTTCGTTGTTGTTTCCTGCTTGGATGATTCATGAAGTGTGGATTTGGACCACCTATGAGGAGAGTCTGTAGGTCTTGCCCCCTACCAAACATGCGCTTGGGTCCCCACTTGTATATAAAAATAGATCTGAGAAACAACAACTAGGCTGCTCACCAAGTGCAACCCCACGGGTCCTGTTCCTTAAAAAGGCCCTCTGGGGACAATTATCAGTGACCCTCTGGCTCCCAGCAATGACGAGGAACACCTCAGACAACCAAAATCTAAGTTCCCAGTCTTTATAGTGTTTATGACAACGAGGCTTGCATTCCTGTCGTTTTTCAAACACTTTATCTTCAAAAATTCTTAGCTTGAATCGGATTCTTACAGAAGTACCAATGTCTGAAGTAGACACATTCAGATCGTCACTGGGGTGGGACACGAAGGTGAATTTGCATCTCAGAGTGCCAAGGGTGTCACTGAGCAGCCAGACAACTTTCATCCAGTCCCTTTGGTAAAAAGCAGAGCTCAGAAAGGTAAATATGCCCAGGGCAAACAGGCACACGGACTCCGAAGGTGGTTTTGCCATGGACAGGGAGGCACCAAGGGAAGGGGTCTTTAGTGCCCCCCCTCAGATTCCCTTTACTGAACACAAGCAATTTTGATAAACTGGCCTGGAAATTTAGCACCCACGGGCACCATCAAGCCACCTTGCTATTTTAAGCCATAGGTGGCCTTTCAATGGTGTCCTTGCTGTGCTTGGTCACAATCCTTGTACTCATTCATTCCTCTTCAGAACGCCTGTTCTCACTCAGCCTGGGAGGATCCAAACTCGCTCTGGGAGCAGTCCTGAGTGCTGGTAATGAAATGAGCTTAGCAAGCTCAAAAGGAGCTTGGTCTATCCTGTAAATGAGATTAAAGACAGATGTACAGAATAGGGATGTGGCTCTGCTGGCGGAGTGTGCAGAGTCCTGGACTCAATTGCCAGCATTACATAAACCAGGTATGGAAGTGCATCCGACTGGCAGGGATGCAGATTTCCTACAGAAACTCTTGTGTTCCTCACTTCAGCTCTCAGACTATTGAAATGAAAGATATGTGAACCATACAGGTACCAAAAAGAAGCTGTGTGCACAGGCTGACTACCTTAAACTCCAGGGTTGGGCAGAGTTTGGAAGGTCCCAGTTTCAGGGCTACAATTACCTTGGGTGATTGTTAGCCTACCAAACAGCTATCCTGACCCACCTATGTCAGCTCTAACATCCTGACAGATAGAAACCTTGGGAGCGCATTAACTTAGCAGAACCCTCCCCTCTACCCCTGGAAGAGCTAAGAATGCTCTCAGGGCTGGAGAGATGGCTCAAGATGGCTCAGCAGCTTAGTTGCTAGCACTCCCAAGGCGACTGACAACTGTTTGTAACTCCTGTTCCAGGGGATTTGATAGCTTCTTCTGACATCTGCTGATGCTACAAGTCACGTGACACGTGTGTGTTTGTGTGTGTGTGTGTGTATATATACATATATATATGCAGACAAAGCATTCATACACATAAAATAAATAAATCTAAAATTTTTTTTAAAGACCATTATCAAAACAAGACCTGGGGCTTGTTGAGGTCCCACCATCTTCCTGTAACTACCTCTCCAATGTTTCCACCAAATGTACTTTGAAAGTTCCTTGATTTGTGGCTTTCTTTGTTCTTTTCCTATAAAAACTCCATGAAACTATTTTTATATTGGAACACTGTATTTGGAAAGACCTAAAGCTATGTTCCTGGGACTATGGTCATTTGTACCTTACCTCTAAAAGAATTCAACTCTTGCTTCCTCTGAGCTGAGAGTTGTGTTTTGCGTTAACTCTCTGTTAATCAGAGTGCCCTCAAGAACCACAAGCCTAAAGAAGGGAAATGCTAAACCCAGGGCCAGCCTGAACGAAACTTCCCCAGAGAGAGAATGTTACATTTTCAGATCACCTTAAGAGAGTGTAGAACCAAAATAGTGATGGATCAGAGCTGTGCAGACTTCTTTTAACCAGGACTGCTTAGATATGTATAGTTCTGACCTCTACCTAATTTTAAACCCCGGGACCTTGAAGGCAGACTTGGGTAGAGTTTGGATCTATTTGTCCCGTACGTCCCAGACTGGAAGTATTTGTCCCCTTTCCAGAAATGGCCACATTGAATAAATCTTCTTTTCGTGATTTCCACTATTAATCTGGTTCTTTTAATTGGCTCGTTGAGGGCAGGTAACAGGCTGTGACTCCATCGAGTAACAATCATAGACACTATAAAGGGACCAAAAGGCACATTTGGGGATGGCTGTCACCCACAGAATGTTGGCTTTGGATGGAAAGGAAGGTGCTGTCAGTCACTAGTGTCATATTGTTTCAAGAACATTTTTCCACCTTACAACTTCAGGAGGCATCAGCTGCTTTTTACATGGCAAGACTATATCACTTCTGTTGGATTATTGCTAAGTTTTTTCCTCAAGATAACAGATGAGTGATAAGTATAAGATTTTTATTGAGGCTTGTTGTGGAATAATCTTTTGTACACTGTGAAGATTTGTCACTTTGACTGGTTTAATAAAAAGCTGAAAGGCAAGATTTTCGGGGCAGAGAGGACACTGGAAAGAAGATCAGAGATGCAGGAGTCACCAACCAGATGGAGAGGAAGCAGCATGAGCAATACAGAGGAAAGGTAATAGAGCCACAAAGCAGAAAGTAAGGTAATAAAAATGGGCTAATTTAAGTTGTACGAGTTAGTTAGTAATAAGCCTAAGCTATGGGCAGAGCTTTCATAATTAATAAGAAGTCTCAATGTTGTGATTTGGGAGCTGGCAGGAGGGACAGAAAAGTCCACCTACAGAGGCTATGACATAAAATGCTGGATACGTATGTTTGTAAAAAGTCCTTGTTACTTTTTTCAGAGGCTGGAGAGAGCTCCAGGGTTAAGAGCACCTGTTACTCTGGTGAAGACCCAAATTCAGTTCCCAGATCCCACGTCAGGCAGACAACAACTGCCTGCAACTCCAGTTCCAGGGGATATAATGCCCCCTTATGGCTCAAACAGTACCTGAGCTCATGTGTGTGCACACACACTTACATTGTTTTTTAATTTCTCTTTTTTTTAATTTTTTTAAAGATTTATTTATTATGTATACAATATTCTGCCTCCATGTATACCTGAACACCAAAAGAGGGCGACAGATCTTATTACATATGGTTGTGAACCACCATGTGGTTGCTGAGAATTGAACTCAGGACCTCTGGAAGAGCAGTCAGTGCTCTTAACCACTGAGCCATCTCTCCAGCCCTTAATATATCTCTTTCAGTGAAAAGTACAGGAGATATGATTCTACATGTAATAATTTTGAGGATCTGTATTAGTTTACTGTGTATAATTTTTAAAAGGTCTATTTCATTAAGTCTTATTATAAAGAGACAGATTAATAGTTTACATTTAAAGTTACTAAGTTATTAAAAATATGTGTTCATTAAATGGTCAGAAAAAATATCTAAACTGATTTTTGCTAGAGAAATGTAATCTTTTGGGAATTAACCTGTATGTAAAGATACTTTTACATGATTTCTGTGCCTTGGTCTATTTTATTTTATTTTATTGAGACAGGGTCTCACTATGTACCCATGACTTGTCCCAAACTCACAGAGATCTGCCTCTACCTCCTGAGTACTGGGACTGTCTGGTGGTCTCTTTTATGTGTGTGTGTGTGTGTGTGTGTGTGTGTGTGTGTATAATTATATATATGGCTAATTTTTCTATTGTGATAACTGCTGAGAATGAATACATTTGCTGTAAATAATATTATAGAATTAGGAGTCCAGGACTTGGGCCTCCCTTTTGTGAGTGCTTAGACCTATTAATGGGGCATCTGAGAACCGAACCAGAAGGCTCTGGTTCTCTAGGATGCTTTTGTTGGAGTTTGGTAACAGGGAAATGGACAGGCTAAACACCTTGGTAGCTGAAGAAAGAAAAGAGATTAAAAGGGAGCCTTTTGAGACAGAGTTCCCAAAAGGGGACAGGGCAGATCTCAATAACAGAGACCTAAAGCTCTTCAGAATGAGAGAATGTCCAGGATGCCAACCAGACACTTAGGATCGGGATCTGTTTTCAAAGAAGAGATGTAAAGGTAGGTAGCAAGAAAAGTGGGCAAACTTGATAGTGAAGATCTCTAAGGGTTACACCAAGAAAAGGACAATAACATTGAATGTTATGGACTTTCAGACCTACTAGGGGGTTATGTCCCTACCCAGGACCAGAGATAGAACTCAAATCTTTTGCTTTAATGGGGAAATAGCTTTTCCCTTAGACTTCCACCAAGCCATGGCATCTCTGGCCTCTTTCCTTCTCTGTGTTATTTTCTTGTGTGTTACCCAGGAAATGGGAGATAGCTATCTTAATGGCCTCCAAGTCTGGTAAAAATCTATCTCCTGTCTAGTTAACAATTTGGTATAAATCTACATTATAAAATATAAATCTACATTATAAAATAATCAAGATAAAACCAGCATAATTCACAAAGATATATTAGAATTAGTCTCCATCCATTGAACTATTAAATTCTATGCTTGTATTTTGTAGACAGAATGTTCTCATTATACATGTAATGTTATGTAACTCTGACAGATGCAACATAATGAAAATGCTATTAGAAATGTTGTTCCCAGAGCTGGAAAGATAGCTCAGTGGTTAAGAGCACTGGCTGATCTTCCAGAGGACCTGAGTTCAATTCCCAGCCCCTGTATGGAGGCTCACAATTGTCTGCAGCTCCAGTTCCAGGGGATCCAATGCCTTCTTTTGGCCTCTATAGACACAAGCATGCACGTGGTGCACAAGCAGACATACATGAAGCCAGAGCACTAATACAAATTAAAAAATAATAAAAAAGAATTTCTTATTAAAAAAGATAATTTGGGAGTATATTTGCATACATACATATGTATAGTGTGTGTGTATATATATATATATACATGACAATTTCAACATCAAATCCATTTTGAAGCTTGCTTTTCCTTTTTTAAAATAAAAAATTCATTCTTTCATTGTAATACAGAGAATTAGTACCCTATTCTCCCTCTCCACATGAAAATTTCTCCCATTTGTCCCTTTGTTCAAATAATCCTATTTCCTGAAACTTGTGTGCTAGGGACCTTGGCACTGCAATAGACTATGCTGAGCATTCCGTACTCTAAACTTGCCTGGGGTGTATCTCAGGGGGTAGGCAGATGATTGCCTAGCCTACCAGAGGCTCTGGGTTTGATCCTCAGCACTGCCTAAACTGGGGCAGTGGAGGCACATAGGCCTATAATTCCAGGGGTGAAGGATCAGTACTTCCAAATCATGCCTAGCCTCAACCAGCTCCAGGCCCACTGGGCCCTACTAGAGCCTGTCTCAAAACAAGAGAAAGCTACCTTGTGTGTTGAAAATTATATGTATGCTGTCTTCTCTCTCCTGCTGTGACTCTGCTTCCTGAACTGTTAAATGAGTGTGGTGGTTTGAATGGGATGCTCCCACCCACAGGACTCTGACATTTGAATGTTTGAGTTCCAATTGGAGGCCCTGTTTGGCAAGGTTTAGGAGGTGTGGCCTTGCTAGAGGACATATGCTTCTGGGGATGGGCCTAGGGGTTTTAAAAGATTCCCACCATTTCCAATTCAATCTCTCTGTTTCAAGATGCAAGCCCCCAGCTCTTCCTGCCTCCACACTGTGGTATTGGTGCCTTGCTTCCCCACTGTGATGGAGATGGATCCAGGGCCATGAGCCCAACATAAACCCTCCCTTCTGTAAATTTCTTTGGCCATGGTGCCTTACCACCACAACAGGAAAGTAAGTGAGACAAGGAGAGTCAAGAGGACTTAATAAGAGAGCCTATTTTTAAAGAACAAAAACATTCCTAAAAAATCAGCATGGTTCCACTACCTTTCACCCTTTATTTTGTCTTAAAAGTCTACAGCTTGAATTCATCAGTTTTCCTTTCTAAATGAAACAGTGAGCAGGCCTAGGAAGCAGCTGCAGTTTCCTTTTCCTCGGCACGGTCCCGCAGTAACGAGACGTTGACTGTACTGCCCAGTTTCTGTGTGCATGGGTATGAAGTAGCCTAGGGAAAGCAGAGCAAAGGCCAACATCTGTGACTGCTTCCCCTTTGCTTCCCACTGTCTGCTGCTGGATCACTCTTCCCTCATAGATGCCATTTTAGGATTTCACCCTGTTGACCTGCTTGGAAGAGTTTCTGTGCTTGTGCCTTGAGTTCCCATCTTGTTTGCTAATTGCATGATTTAGGAGATTTCGATAGAGGTAACAAGCCAATTTGGCAAGTTTTCATTTTCCCAAACAATATAGAAGTTTTTAATCAGTTAAGAAGTTCATCCCGTTATCGTTAAAGAAAAATTCTACTATTTTTTTAACACTTTGATATTTGTAAAGGTCTTAAAAAAACTGTAAAAATTAAATGTAAAATTAAAAATAGAGTTAAAAATTAGATGTGATTCAGTCTTTCAAGAATTCAAAGTGGGCATCTATTGATGCCCCAAATACACTTAAATCTTGGTTTTTCTTTCTAGTTATTCATTGACTATGTCATCAATCGTTCAGAATCTTGAGGATGCTGAGGAAGTGGACTTTGCTGTTTCTTGGCTCTCAAAGTGTGTGTAATTATTTTTATATAGTTTGGGTTCTTGTGCAACATGTGTTTGTTTGAGACCTGGGAAAATCACAAGGCAGTCTGTAGCTAATAGTTAAGCCACCTTAGGACACTTTAAACTGAAGTCCATTGTTCTGTCCCTAATAACATTTTATATTTAACCTAAAAGACAATATTTGATGTTTTGTTTAAAAAAAAACCTGTTTCTGTTTCAGAGGTGTGTTACTTGGGAAATTACCTTCCCACAGTCCAGATTCATTTAAGATGTAGCTGAAAGAGAAACAATAGCTGTAGCCACAGTGAACCTAAGCAATGGGCACATCGGGCCAGAGTATGGTCCTGTTTCCCCTTGGCCTTGAGCCAGGCTAAACTAAGCATGAAGAAATGCAAGGCAGCCCACGGCAGCATATGGATATGTAATGCTGCCTTCCTAGTCAGCTTAAACAGAGTCTGAGGGCAATCCTCACCTGGGAAATCCTGGTGGTTGAAACTCTGGTATATATCTGCCTAATCTGACAAAATAAGTATTTGTTATTTTATGCAAGGTGTTTTGGCTCTTTTGTATATGTACTCCTAAACAGTCTCCGACACAAAGCTTAAGGAAACACTTTACAAAGATGGCATTCTATGAAATAGAATTGTTATTGATGCTGACCTTCCCCAGGTTTTGTGTACTCCCTATGCTGGCTAGTTTTATGTCATCTTGACACAAGCTAGAGTCATCTGAATGGAGGGAATGTCATTTTCAGAGAAAATACCTCCTGAAGATCTGGCTGTAAGACGTTTTCTTAATTAGTGATAGATGAGGAGGGCCCATTCCACTGTGGGTGGGATCCTCTCTAGGCTGGTTGTCCTGGGTTCTATAACCAAGCAGGCTGAGCAAGCCATGAGAAGCAAGTCAGTAGGCAGTACGGCTCCATNNNNGCTGCCTCCAGGTTCCTACCCTGTGCAAAGTCCTGTCTTGACTTCCTTCAGAGATGAGCAATGATCATGAAAGTGTAAGTTAAACAAGTCCTTTCCTCCCTAATTTGCTTTTTGGTCATGGTGTTTCATGGCAGCAATAGAAACCCTAACTAAGACAGTTCCTACCTGTACTAAGAATATGTTCCTCAGCAAAGGCAAGCACACAGGCCCTTACGTTGGCCCCCACGCTGTGCCTCTTGGTGGTGGAAACACAATGAAGACTTGTAAATCTACAAGCAGTACTTAACTTCCACCTTAGTTTTCCTTTTGGTTGTTTCTGTAAATTCCACATCTGTTGTCTGTTAAGTGCGAAGACATTTGCTCTTGATCACTGTGTTCTTGTTAAGCTTTCTTTCTTCCTAACGTAAGATCTGTAGGAAAGAAGATATGTGCGCTTGGATGCAGATGTTGGTGGAGGCCAGAGGTATCAGGTTCCCTGGAACTGGAGTTACAGTTGCTTGTGAACCACCTGCCTTGAACTCGGATCCTCTACAAGAGCACTATGTGCTCTTCACCACGGAGCTGCCTCTCTGGCCTTGTGCCCAAATGTGGTGATACTTTGTTTGTGCTTCAGCAAATAAAGCTTGCCTGGACATCAGAGTGTGGAGCTGGTCAAAATAGTTAGCTATAGAGGCCAGGCAGAGGTGGCACACACCTTTAATCCCAGCACTCAGGAGACAGAAGCAGAAGGGTCTCTGTGAGTTCAAGGCTACCCTGGACTACTTGAGATTGAATTGGTCTAAAAGAGAAACAAACAGAGCCAAGCAGTGGTGACTCACACCTTTAATCCCAGCACTGGGGAGGTGGAGACAGGAAGTGATATGGCTGGGTGGAGAGAGGAATATAAGGCGGGAGGAGACAGGAACCTCAGTCTGAGGTTTCATAAAGATGGCATTCAGTCTGAGGACTTGTAGACACAGGATGCCCCATTCGGTCTAAGGATTTCATAGAGGTAAAAACTAGTGACCGGCTGCTCTGCTCCTCTGATCTTTCAGCGTTCAGCCCCTATCTGACTCCAGGTTTTTATTATTAAGACAAATTAGATTATAACTATTGTATATGAACCTTCTGCAGCACTATTTGCTCTTCACAGCTGTGTTTCTGGAAAGCTTATTATCCTTTGACATGCCGTAGAAGTACGGCTTTTGAAAAAGGAACATAAATGGTATTTTTGAGATACTAAGACATCATTCACAATGCCAACAGAATGGACTTCAGGTATAGTTGACCTAAGAACCACTCCTTTTATACCTCTTAGATCCTTAAAATTGGCCACAAAAGGTTTTTGGGGGTTTTTTGGCATTAATTTCTTGACACTTGTCACCCCACAATGTAATATTAAATCAGACTGGATCTGACCCTGGGAAACTGATCCCCAGCAGTGTAGACAGCAGCACCAAGAGATTCATTCTTAGTTCACTGTTCCCCACATCTCTGCACAGAGAAGTACACACTGTGAAGATTTGTCACTCATATTGGTTTAATAAAATGCTGATTGGTCAGTAGCCAGGCAGGAATTATAGGCGGGACAAACAGAGTAGGAGAATCCTGGGAAGAGAAAAGGCAGAGGAGCAGTCATCAGTCAGATGCAGAGGGAGCAAGATGAGAATGCCTTGCTGAGAAAAGGTAACAAGCCACATGGCTAAACATAGACAAGAATTCTGGGTTAATTTAAGTTTTAAGAGCTAGTTAGTAATAATCCTGAGCTATAGGCCAAACAGTTTATAATTAATATATGTCTCTGTGTGTTTCTTTGGAACTGAATGACTGTGGGACCAGGTGGGACAGAAACTTCCATCTATAGAGAAGGCACAGCTAGGAGACTATACCCCCTGACAATGCTTCTAGGGAAACTCAAAGGTCCAGAACACAAGATTTCTGTGCACTGGAATAGAGGGGGCCCCTTGGAATTTATCCCCAGATGGTATTCAACAAAATGGAGCAATCAAAAGCCTCAGCCACTGAATAACATTCTGAAATACAGAGGCAAAAAAGGACCATCAGGTATTCAAAGAAAAACTCCCAAAGAAATTAGGAGATTAAAGAAAAAAGAAATATAATCCAGGAGGAAACAGAGAATATAAGAAACAGAACAATTTAAAATGGTTGCCATTAATAAAATGTATAGTCACGAGGCTGGAGAGATGGCTCAGTGGTTAAGAGCATTGCCCGCTCTTCCACAGGTCCTGAGTTCAATTCCCAGCAACCACATGGTGGCTCACAAC
>LOEQ01000276.1:165008-175089 GCA_001685075.1 Bramus lutescens
GCAGACATACAGACAGAATATTGTATACATAATAAATAAATATTTAAAAAAAAGTATAGTCACAAAAACCTGCGAAATAAAGACTTAGGGTAAGTGAGATGGGTCTGTGGGTAAAGGTGCACAGATTAGCCAATCAATATAAAAGAAACAGACAAATATAACTTAAAATTAAAAATAACAAAACATGAAAATGAAGAAATATGCATAAGAAGCAAAGAGAAGGGTTGGAGGGACAGCTCAGTGGTTAAAGATCTGACACCTTCTTTTCTCCTCCTTGGGGACCCGGCACACATGCAGTACACAGACTACATGCAAGCCAAAATACTCACACGCATAAAATAAAATTAAAATTATTTTAAGAAAATAAGCAAAAATATATTAAAGTATGTATTCAGCTAGTGTCACATCTAATTAACTGGGGTTTCAGAAACAACAAATACTATAGTCACTGTGCAATTTTAGGTCAGAGATGACCCAAGAGCTAGGAGCCCGCACTGCCTTTCCAGAGAACCAGCATCCAGGCCCAGTAGCTCCCAGCAGCCTGTAACTCCAGCTCCAAAGGATCCAACACCCCTGGCCCTATGGGAACCAGCTTACAATGTGCATGCCACACACGCGCGCACGCGCGCACACACACACTTTAAAATAGAATAATTTTTAATTAAAAAATAAATAAAATCTTCTGGAAATTAGAAAACAAAACTACACAATGAACCACAAACACAACAATGAGAAGTCAGGCATCAGACTTCTCATCCTAACAACTGGATGCCAGAAAACAGCTGGGTTGAACGTGGACTTCTAGGTTGGAAAGCCTTTCCCTTCAGAACTTGGACAACAATGCACCCTTGCCAGAGAATTCTAGAGCTTGCAAAGATGTAGAACACGGACACTTTAGTTTCCTTTCCTCACTGCTCCCTCCTCAGGGAGCTGCTTTACAGCTGAACTCCAGTCAAAGCAGGGGAAAAAAGTTTCAACACAGTCTCCATGTTGAAGCAGGAGAATGAAGAATTCCCCAAAGGGATGGTTCTAAGGAAGCAGGGAACAGTCTGTAAAATAGTTAGCTAAGTGTGGTAGCCCATGCCTGTGATCCTAGCACTTGGGAATTAGAAGCAGAAGGGTCAACCATTCAAGCTTGAAGCCACCCCAAGCCACATGAGATTATGAACCCTTGTCTCAAAATGCAGCAACCTGTCTCTCCCTGCCCCCCCACACACACTGTTTTTCGTTTCGTTGTTGTTGGGGGTTGGGGGAGTGATGTTCACATGTTAGGCAAGCGTTGTACCTCTGAGCTACACTCCCAGTCCTAAATTATCTGAGAAATGTTAAGAGCTTGGGGCCTGAGAGTCAGAATGATTTGATTTAACTCCTGCTTCTCTCTCTCCCAGTTATTATCTAGAACAGTGGCCAAGGTTACCTAACTTCTGAGTCTGCCCTTCTTGCTTGTTCTGTGACATAAGAAAAATAACTATATGTGTATCTCATGGTTTACACATGCGGACCCTTACAAGGTTTATCAGTGATTGACACATTGAAAGTATTCAGCAGGTAGCAGGCATGACAAACAGAAACAAAAAAAACCCCAAAGATGTCTTACAAGAAAGAAGGATGTTAAAGTACAATCATTGATTTGCAATGAATATACACAGCCCTAAGGAAGCAAACACTTGAGTATGCAAAAGCAGAAATGTGGCGAGATTAGGATGAGCTTGGAAGCCTGAGCAAGAAAGGTCCAGGTCCATTTATCTAAGGAAGTCCAGGGATGGAACTAACAGCAAACAAGTATGGGAAAGCAGCTGAGTCGAGCGTGCTGGCCCACACCTTTAATCCCAGCACTCTGGAGGCAGAGGCAGGTGAGTATCTATGAGCTTGAGGCCAGCCTGGTCTACAAAGCAAGCTCTAGGATAGCTAGGGCTACACAGAGAAACCCTGTCTCGAAAAGCCAAAACCCAACCAAACAAAACAACAACAAAAACAAACAAACAAAAACAACTGAAAATTTTCCGTCCTTGTCTGTGGGAAAAAAAGAGGTCTGTTACGGAGAACTCAAGGCACTCGTCTAAGAAACAGAACACAAGGCACCCCTCCTTTTTTGTATATTCATAACAATATTGTGTATTACTATGAGAGGGAAGGGTCCTACTCTAACAAAATCAAATATCAAGAGATGTTTCCTAGATCCAGAAGCAGATGCTCAGAGAGTAGTGCCATAGGAACTCTGCGAGCGTGGGAACGACTTCACCTGCCTGTCTGCGGCATCCCTCCTCCTCACGGGAGACTTGCGATTGACCGGGAAAGTCAGCCCAGCGCCTGCACAGTGTCTAGCACATGTAGAGATTAAGACTGCAGTCCCCACCTTCCCCCCGGAGCTGTCAGCCCAGTAAGGCAGCTATGGGTACAAGCATAGAACACATTCAGTCTGCCCTGCACCTCTCTGCACCCTCCACATGCAGCATTAGACGACATGCTTGGAAGACACACACATGCTCTCTGTGGAACCAAACTTAGTTAAGAAAGGAAAGCAAATGGAAATCAGTCCCAGAAATCCAGAGTCCAGTGCACACTGGAGGGTTAGTTACCGCTTGACATTGCCTGTCCTTTACACCCTACTAGAAGCTAAGGAGGCCCAAGATGGCTATCCACAGACTATACCCATCAATCAAAATTTTCTATTGACTACATTTCTTTGTCCAAGAGGACCTAAGCTTCGGGAACAATCGTCATTGTCTCCTTTAGTCCTGCGACCTTACCAATTGTTTCTCAGGCTCTAACTTCAAAGCACCATGGCTTGACGCCACCCTTACCGCAAATATCTGGGTGTAATCTGACGCCCGCTGCTGGCCTCTGGTGCCAGGCCTGCACAGTGCTGGGACAGGGCACAGAGTTCCCATCCTATGGTCACAGTGGCCAAGTCGTGTTTACTTTGCCTGGAGATAGATGTTGCCCAACTATATGGAGCCCTGAGAATGAGGTGGGTTGGTTGGCTGGGTCGACTTCTCTGGAAGAGCTCAGGCTTAGTGATAAGCCTGGTATTTCCACTTATCTTTGACCCTGTCCGGGCCCCAGAAGCTTCCAGAGGCTTCACTCAGTTATCTGCTTTGCTGGGCTGTATCTGCCTTCCCGGGGGGGGCCTACTTCCTGCATCACTTAGCAGGCTGCCTAATTGTGAAACAAACATCGTGTAGTCCAAAGAGGGTGGAGAGAAGGGAGGGTAGCCCTGGGGCTGAGCTGAGCTGGCTTGAAACACTCTAGTCAGAATCTGCTACAGGCCTAGATGAACTGGGAATTCTTGTCTTCAGCCTTTCAGGTCAGAGAAATCCCAGCCAGCACCAGAATAGGTCAGAGGCCCTGATTTTCTTCTATGGGGCTGCTCACACTCTGGCTGGGAGCCTAATTGATTACCTCTGGGCTAGGAGGATCCAACAATTACCTTCCCAAATAAAAGGACTCAGGAAGCCATAACTAAGTGTAGATTCCATAAGGACTCAGGCACACTGCAGCCAGGAGAAGGTCACAACACAAGACTTCTGCTCAATGATGTGCCAGAGTCAGATCTTTCCCAGAGTACCTTAGGAGGCAAGAGAAATTTCAGGCAGGGCTACAATCTCCCTTGGTTTTCAGATGGAAAAGAGAGGGGAAGAGTGTTTCTGTAGTTACACAGCAGCTGATTGGTGAAGACAGAACTGGATGACTAAATGAAGCCCTTAGAGAGATCATGGAACCCCCCACCTGTTCTGTGGGTTGAGAGACCTCAGGAGCGGCTAGAGGGTCCGATTGGCCTGTGTCCCTCAGGCTCAGTTCTAGTAGTCATTTGAGGACACAAGGAAAGGGCTGAAGAGCAGGGACCCCCAGATACCAAGATTGGTTGCTAATTCTTTCACAGAAAANAAAAGGTCTCTAACTTGTCTCGTCATAGTGACCCCAGATAGAGGGTTGAAGCAGCCCCATGACAGGATGAATCCAGAAACTGCCTGGAACCAAGCCCCTAGCCAAGCTGGCTCCTCTGGAGAGGCAGAGTGGGAGGAACAACTGTGCCGAAGCCTCGCCTGGGTGTAGTGGTTCCCTCCAGCCCTGTGCTGCTGGTAGATTTGCCTCGGTTTTCTGCACTCAGCCATCTTAGCCCGGGTTAAAGCCCTTCTGTTTCATGTCTTCCCTCCCTGAATCCCCAGCTGAATAGCTCCCTGTCTCAGCAAGGTCAGAGGGAATTAGCTGGACACTGGAAGAAAACGGAAAAGCACCACCAGGAACTAAATCCAGATGAATAGTAGTAAGTAATTTATTTATCTACTTATTCATTGTTTACTGAAAAGCAAATGCATTTGAGGGGCTGGTAGACACCAGCACTTTTATGTGCCAGGTATTGGTGCAACTTTTCTATATAAATTACCTTATTTGCCTTCCCAACATGTGTAGGAGGTAGGAGCTGTTATCCTCATTTTTAAAGACAAACTCAGGCTTGCAAAAATCGAGAAATTTCCAAAGTACACAGAAGAACTTCACTTTAAATGTAGGCAGTCATCTAGCACTCTGAAATCTCCTGTTGTCTAACTGGAACCTGCATTTGTCTCTAGAGGGCTGTATTCGCCAACTGCCAATTCGGAAAACCCAAATAAATTCTCAAGTGAGAACCAGGCCAACCAGCTCCATGCTGGCAGATGCCTGGGCTATCCTTCTGCCAGCTCGCCGTAAGGAAGCTTCCATCTGTGGCATCTTTTCACGTGTGCCTCACACTTGCTGCTCATCTGAGGAGGAGGGATTAGGATCTCTGACTCCTGAAGAAGTGGGGAGCTGGGCCTCTACACCCCCCAAGTTATGTAGAAGGAAGAGTTCCTATAGACCTCTGTACCCCCCCACAACACACACACACACACATTGCTTGAAAACCTCCGCTCATCTGCTAGGACTAATCCTACTCAGAGTAGGACTTGCAGACCTTTGATATTAGATGATTTTAATTGCAATCTTATTTAGGCTCCCTGGCTGTATTTACTTGTGAGCTCAGAGTTCTCCTTGTGCCACAAGAAACCCCAAAAGTCTGGATGGGAGTAAGGGCCGCATAGCAGAACAATGGATAAAAGGGTGATAGAACACTGACCAAAAGCAACCTGAACAAGAAAGGGTTTGTTTCAGCTTACAGTAATTGCAGAAGGAAACCAAGACAGGAGCTAGGAGCAGAAACCAGTGAAGGAACTGCTTACTGTTCTGCTTCCTCTGCCTGCTCGGATTCGTTTCTTAAACAACCCAGACCCATCTGCCCCAGAGTGGACTGGGCCCTCCTGCATCAGTTAGCAAAAATAATATGTTCCACAGAGGTGATCATTGGCCAGTCTGAGGGGTAATTTCTCAGTTCAGGTACCCTCTTCCCAGGTGCGTCAAGCTGATAGCCAACGGGAGGCCAACCATCACAAGTCCACCCGTCACCAACCTGACACACAAACACATCACTGTTGAATCACAACCTTTCCGTGTCCCCAAGCTCTCATATTGATATCACAATATAAAAGAGCACAATATCAAAGTCACTCAGTCTTTAAAACCTGAACGCTTTAAAAAGCCAATGTCTCTGTTAAAAATTCAAATTCTCCTAACTGTGGGCTCCTATAAAATTCAAAGTAAGTTATATACTTTTACATCCCTAAAGGGCCGAACCAAGGAATAAATACAATCAGATCAATGCAAAACCAAACCCCAACAATGTAAAAAGTGTCCAGTGTCTGGGACTCATGATCCTCTGGAATCCAAGGACTCGGACAGTCCCACATATCTGCAATCAGCAATACGTACATCTTGTCTTGTAGTCTCAAGCTGACTCTACTCCACGCTTGTGGCTGTCTTTGGTGGATGCCCCNCTCTCTCTATTCTGGTGTCTCCTCTGCAACCAAGTGTCTTTCAACAATAGTGTCTTGGCTCTCTCCAGGGACTCAAACCCTGCCACATGGTGCTAAGTCTCAGCTGCTCTCCATGACCCCTTCAGTGCCTTGAAGTCCCATGCGGGAGACTTCACATTATCAAGTTTGGCTACTTGCTTGAAATGCAGCCCTGGCCCCCTCTGGACCACAGCTTCTACGCGCCAACCCGACACTTGCCGGAAGAGTTCACCTCAGTGACTCCGGTCTCCTGTTTATCACAGCTGGCATTTCAGGCCTAGCTAACCAGCCTCAATTGTTCCAGCCTCACTTCAGTGCTGCTGGTCTCTTCTTATTAATCACACCTCATTCTTCAGCCCCAAAGGACCAAACACCAAAGATTCTCACACAAATGGACCTGATAGATTCTGTAAGGGACTTTCAAGCTTCCCTCCGAGACTTCATAAGCCAGGCTTCCATAGTTAGCATTGCTCTCAGCATCTTCCCTCAAGCCCCAGGACAGTTCATTATGTCCTGAGGGAGCAATGGCTCTTTCAGCCCAAATCTTCAAGCACTTCCACAATCCGCCCCCAAAATGAAGGGTCCATTACAGTAACCGCAGACTTTGGTGGCCCATCTCTGCCCGAGTCTCTTTACATTGTTGTCATAAACAGCATGGCCAAAGCTGGCCCCTGGGAATAAAGGCTTTATTTCTGCTTACAGACTACTGTCATCACTGAAGGAAGAGGAGGCAAGCCAGGTGGGAAACACTTCACATGGCTTGCTCCCATGGCTTGTTCCATTGCTTGTCCTATATAGCCCCTGTCCACCTACTGAGGGGTGGCACTGCCCGCAGTGTACTGAACCCTACTTCATTGATTAGCAAGCAAAACGCTGCCACCATGAAAACGCCAACAAGCCAATCTGAGGGAGGCAATTTCTCAGTTCAGGTTCTTCTCTGTCAGGTGTGTGAATCTGATGATCAAAATTAACCCTCACAGCCATTCAGAGATATACACAAAGGGAATAAGTGTGATGGAATAAAACTGTACAATATGCAAGTATTTCCAGCCTGCCTGTGTCTGCTGAAAGGAATTTTGTCTTCCTCTGTTTACGCTCTTTCCCTCCATCTCACCTCTCCTCTTTCCCGGGACCAATGTGTGTGATCTGAGGGACCTGAGGGAATACAGAAGAGGCTCCTGGCTTGTCCTAGTGACCTTAAGGACAAGGAAAGGAGACAAGGACATGAACACACCAAGCAGGTCTGGAGTTGGATGACTGACAGACCCTCATGAAGCCCTGCCACGGGAGGGAGGGAGGGAGGATGGGTTCAGAAAGCAAGCAGAGCAGGAACCAAAGGGTCAGCCAGAGTCAGGAGACCAAAAGGCATGGCAGTTGACTGGACTCCCACAACCATCTTTATGGATGCTTAGCCACAGAGTGCCATTATGAAAGAGGAGGCAAAAGGATTGGGGGCCGGAGGGGGTGTTCTGGAAAACTAACTTTAAGCTGAGTCTTGAAAGATGAGAGATATAAGGGGCCAAGAAAAGGCAATTCTAGGCTTTTCTTGGAGTTTTGTTAGCTCTGTCTTCACTAGAATTGCCTTTCCTTGGCCCCTTCTAACTCTCATCCTTCAAGGGGCCAGGGAAAGCTCAGAGATCCAGTAGGGTGACAGTGAGGGAGACAACCACCAATGGACTTTCTTGAGGTGGGAAGTGCCATGATAAGGTCCCTGGGGAAATGGACAGAAGTGATCAAGAGAGCCTGACACAAAGCCACTTCTGTGATGCAGGAGAGTCACCAAGGAGCTCAATTACTGGGTCATAGCTGAACGAAACTCTTCAAAGGTAGCAAATCATGAGAGACAAAGCAACAATTTTTGTTTTTCGGTTGGTACTTTTTATTTTTTTAACCACTCTATAGACTAAGCTAGCCTAGAACTCACTATGTGGCTCAGGTTAACTTCAAACACACCACAATCCTCCTGCCTCAGTTTTCCAAGTACTGGTATTGCAAGCATGAGCCACGACACCAGTTGTGCTGTTTTTGTTTGGTCTGTTGTTTTAATAGACTCCCGGTAAACTTAGGAAGAAAGGTTCTTAACTTTATGAACAACTCATAATTTACAAAGTAGAATTAACTCGGGACATATTTGTAAAGCAAAGTTAGTGAACGTTTGGGAACAGTCACCAGCTGCAACATTCTCAAATGCATTAAGTGTCTGAATTATTAATCAGAGAAACATGTTTGAAAATCGCACTATGATCTCTAAATTACATGTGTAATTTCCCCAAACCTGGTCAAACTAAAACCAAACATATGGATCTAAGTCCAGCAGCTGTTCATTTTCTATTGCTGTTTAGAAAAAACTAACTCTAAAAGCATTTTCTGGAGGGTTTGCAAGCACCAGATACACTGCTGAAAACACAAACACAGCATAAATTTATCACCTGAACTCGAGAAGCGTCTTCATCCGTGGTCCCAAGTGGCCAGTTGGAAACATTGTTTTCCTAAGTCTCCAGTAAGATGTTAAATATCGCCATCTTCGAGGCAGATGCCCTTAGACCTGGGCAAGTAGACAGCTAGTCAAGATCTGTAGAAGCCGTCTCCTGGTCTGCCTGCCTCAGCTGCCTGTCCCTCTGAGCCTTTTCATGGCCCCAGTATAAATCATGCACAGACCGATTTCACTGGGGAAGAAGGGGACATTCTATTTCCTGCCCTGAAGCTGGCCAGAGGCCCTGGCAGCACCACATTTAGACACAAATGCATCAGCCGTGTGTGAGTGGGGAGTTTGGCTCCTTGGAAACCTAAGTGGCATGTGTCAGCTGGCCCCAGCCCACGGAGAGTTCCTCTGGGCCATGTTGCTAACTCCTCTGTTATCCACCCCTCATAACCTAACGGGAATGTCACAGCATCTCTTCATACTGAGTAAATAAATGAGAACTCACCAGCAGACCCACTGCCTCAAACCTCACTGCCTGTGTAATGCACAGGAAGAAATGAATCTTGGCTATCTGAGACTCAGGCCTATAGTGTTATTTCTGGCCACTGATTAGTTACATAGCTAGCAACTGGACTCACTTGTAATTCCCAGCTGGAGCATTGCTTTTATTTATTAATCTGCCATGGAACAATCGATCAGAACAGATCCAGCAAACTAAGGAAATTAGTGCAGTATCTATCAGGTTAGCCGGGACTGCTGCCGGTGTCTCTCCGCGAGCTGCAGTTCCTATCGGAGGTCAAAGGTAGGGCTACTCAGTCAGACCACAGGCCGAACCTGATGAGACCCTGAGAGAGATTCTGAGAACTGCAAGGCAGGAAAACAGAACAAAAGGAGCCCTGTGAAACAAGGGCTCAGTGTGCAAGGGACGAGCAAAGAGAAAGCAGCACTGTGGGACTAGAGGAGAGGAGTCAGGAGTTTCTCAAACCCGGCTATTGGTTAGGAGTGTAGTGTAGACTGGCTTACTAACTCTAAGCAAAGTAAGTGAGATTTGGTTCTGCATCCTGCATGAGCTGGAGTAAGATAACATGAATTTTAATAAAGTCTTGGTGCGTCAGATAGCAGGCTGGGGGGGAGAGCTCCTAGCAAGCTATGTGACCAGGCAATCTCTGATAGATTAACAGCAGCTTTTCCTTCCCTGTCCGTCACTCCAGACCTAAGCAAACATCTGACACCGATTGTCCTAGAGAATCTCGGGGTTTTAGTCATCAGTTTGGTGTCCCTAAGTGAAGTCCTGTCCTATTAATCAGGTGTCCTCAGGCTAAAAATGAATTCTAACCTTGCCACACCTCGCCAGAGCATCATGTCCTAATTCTCACCGCGGAGAGACATCTGGTTACACAGATTCTCCTTAAGTATGGCCGCCAGAATATTAGCAAAAGTAGCAGCCTGAAAAAGAAACCGAAACGCACACAGACTTAAAAAGTAAATTCTACAGGAAATGAAGATAACCTGAGAGTGGAGGGAAATGCCTCAAAACTTTACAAATAAGATGGCCTTAAAAAAAAGATAGTTATTAGAAACCAATGACATAATAGTTGAAATAAAATGCTCAAAATAATGATAAAAGAGGGATTGTCTCTCAGAACTGACTAAAAAGAAAACATGAAAGAACAGATAAAAAAAAAAACAAGAAAAGATACAAAAGTCCAATTGTTATGATTTTTTTTAAAATGCTGCAAGATCCCTGGCGGCAGTAGGCAGCAGAAATGCTGTAGGTCCCCAAATAGTGGTA